>VVHJ01062974.1:0-19337 GCA_015107715.1 Tylochromis polylepis | reverse complement strand
GGTAGAGACATACCCTAAAAGACTGGCAGCTGTAATTGCAGCAAAAGGTGGTTCTACAAAGTATTGACTCAGGGGGCTGAATAATTATGCACACCCCACTTTGCAGTTATTTATTTGTAAAAAATGTTTGGAATAATGTATGATTTTCGTTCCACTTCTCACGTGTACACCACTTTGTATTGGTCTTTCACGTGGAATTCCAATAAAATTGATTCATGTTTGTGGCTGTAATGTGACAAAATGTGGAAAAGTTCAAGGGGGCCGAATACTTTTGCAAGCCACTGTAAGCAGCTTACTTTCACTGGCAGTGACATTTTTATCCAACTCTCATTGTGTTGTCTGTCTAGATGGTGCAGATGTTCTCTCACTGCGTTCTTGGCTCAGCAGACGAAATGGACTTGGATGAGTTACTTGCCACCAAATTGGTGACCTTCATGATGGAGCATCACAACACCATCTTCCAAGTGCCTGCCAAGCTACGTTGCCAAATTGAAGAGCATCTGTCCCACCTCAAAAGAGCACAGGTTGGTACACATTCAGTTACAATGAAAGTGAAATTAAGTGTAGTGTTATATTAACCAGAGCCCAACCAATTTGAAAATTTAAACAGAAGGGAACAGAGACAACACACGTCTTGAACACCACAAGACGTGCTGCTGGTCATAGTATAAACAAGTAAATAAATAGCTGCGCATAATGAATGTTAGGGGAAAAAAATTGTGCTACAGGTGTCTTTAAAAAAAGGGCCGATATATTGATATATCAGAATTATAAATCACAATTCATTGAATGAGTCACTTTGGGGTTTTTTCAAACTTGTAATTATAACTAATAAAGTAACAACAAAATAATTATAAACAGAAAACAAAGTTTAAAAAAACCCATCAAGTTGCCACAAATAACTATATACTGCAAAGTTTTCATGTTTACTATTGTAGCATGTCTGAAAATAAAGAAATGAGCGATTTATTTTCAGTCTTGTTGGGGTTTACAGCTTATACTAGTGATTAGAATCGCCACAGCTGTTTTTCATCAAGCACTGTGTAAGGGAAATTGAAAAGCAGCTTCATGCTGATCATTGAACAGAGAGAGGAGCCACTTGTGTGACAGAGACAGACCTTGTGGGACAGTTTTCTGTAAAACTTTGTCCCTGCGCTCTTGATCAGCTTCGTTTGATGATGAGGGACTTCACTTATAAGTGTGTGCACACAGTTGATTCATATTAGGTGTGTGTATGTGGTTAATTTTGGCTCGTACTTTAGTAAATGAAGACTGTATTGATAGTACGTGTTCAACATCAGATGAAGGCCCACATTGATTATTATCTTTTACTCCATCAGTGGGGCTCTGTCCCACACTGTTATAACTATTTAAAAAAAAATTTTAATGTATTGCTGTGTCTTTGTCTTCCGTCAGATCAAATATGCAGGTACTGATACAGATTTCAGTGCATCTCCAGCTTTCTATAAGCAGATCAGCAGGGTGGAGTGCGAGGAGCAGAGGGTGATAGGCACTCAGACCCCTCTGCAGCAGTTGCTAGAAGGCCTGATTGCAGACAAAGAACTCCCTGCTAAAGACAAGAAGAAAAGACTAAAACAGGTATGCCTACACACCAAGGATGTCATTAGAGCTAGATTTAACTGGACCTGTCTCATTAGATTTTGAGAGGAAAGCCAAGTTGCTCTCAAACAACAAATTACAGCCATTTATGTAAAAGCCAATGACAGCCATTTGAATTTTAACAATGCGTCAGAATCAATTCGCTCCAGAGACCGTGAAAGTTGTGATTGCACTGTACTCATTTTCCTGTAGTACTCTTGTTGCCATAGATGCGGTAAGTACTGGAGAAGATGCCAATGTGAAACAACGTGACACTGTCAGGTACAGCAACAGGTCTGCTGGTACTTCTGTGTTTGATAATATTTTGCAATGTAGTCAGATGACAGGGACAAGTTATATACAACTAAAATCAGCTGATGTCACAGAGCTGTTAGCAAAAAAGAAGATAACACCTCAACTTTAACTTAAGTTCATAAAGATAGGATCTGTATTCAAAACTTATAGTGAGTTCAATCTTTTGATTTTGACACAATTTTGTTATAAAATATTTCTGTAGCTCTTTGTCTATTTGTATAGCTGGCAATGCCCCATACATAACCTTTACTGAGGCTAACTGTACGCTAATAAAGTAAATTAAAGGCTTTGTGCCGCGCATAGATTCTTTCATTACCGTTAGTCTATCAAAAAATAAATAATGTGTGCTTTTGTGTGCACAAAAATGTCAGAATATATTCATTTGAGTGGTATGGCTGGAATCATGTAGTTTCATTCATTGGTACTGAATACTAGTATCATGACATTTCTCTTGTATTTTTTAGATAATCAAATTAAGCTCTAGAAGGAATGTGAATTTAAAATCCACAACAATGTTGGTTTGTCTTATAGTGTGTATACTGTAAAATAACGATGCATTTCCCATCCTTTCAGTTTCAGAAGTCCTACCCTGAAGTCTACCATAGTCGATTTCCCACTGAAGAAAGCAAAGCTGCTGTCATACCCGAGAAAACCCCACGACTCAAACCTAATCTCATGTTCTTCAGCATCAAGAAACCCTTCCAGCCTTTTCAAAGAAGCTGGAGTTTCAGGGCATGATCTGCTACTGCTAACGCATTTACACATCTTAACCTCAGAGTTGCAAAATGAGGAGTGAGGCTGTAATGGTGCTCTCACCACAATTACAGCGCTCTTCATTAACCACTACAATTTTTACCAAAAAAAGAGAAAAAAAAATTGTCCTTGCAGCCACTGGTAAACAAGGATGATGATTAAAAGAGCCTGTTCACTCAAGTTATAGAAGAATTATAAGAGATTTTCCTCTTAGTAGGTCATTTTCTAAACTAAAATAAATACTTCATGCAGGGGTGAACTTACCACGTTTCTGTTTTAATAAGAAACTTGAACTAAACTATGATCCAATTACACTTAAAGAGTTAATCGTGAATTGTTTGTTTGCTTGTTTTTTTATTTCATCAATAATTGATATACTTTATGTACTGGTACTTTGTACGGTTACAAGGATCTAAAACAGCAGAAAATGGGAGTAGCAACAATAGTAAAATGCATTTCAAAAGTATTAACAGGTTATCAGATGTTAACATTTGCTTTCTTGGTAAATCTTATAGATGAAATTCAAGTGGTCTTGAAAGATTGGTAGACAGTTATATTGTATCAGAAATGGTCTTGGTGTTCTGAATAATCAGATGTAATTTCATGATGTTGACTCAACAATGCAGTGCTGCGTTTCATTTTATAATAATAATTTTGTGGAATAGTGATCATAACATTTGAATTTAGGCAGCTTAATCTTTTTTTTACTTTGATCAGGTAGAACTTTACTTAATGATGAAAATATCAAGAGTTTGCCTAGAAAGGGAATATACCCTCACTGGTCACTTTATTAGGTACACTTGTTCAGCTGCTTGTTAATGCAAACATCACTGAGACAATAGTCACATGGCCACCTCACTGCATTTGGGCATCTTTGAATGTGCCATGGTTATCAGTGCCAGACAGGCTAGTCTGAGTATTTCAGAAATTGATCTACTGGGATTTTCCCACACAGCCATCTCGTGAGTTACAGAGACCGGTTCAAAAAGGAGAACATCTCTAGTCACTCATGTCAACTAATAACAGGAAACCAAGAATACAATTCACATGGCCTAACCAAACTTGAACAATTGAAGACTGGACCCTCTGTCTGCTCTGTTGAGTCTTGAATTCTGCTGTGACATTTGACATAAATGTCATGAAAGCGCTGAGCCATCCTGCCTAGCTGGTTTATTGATGGGGGCATATTTTCTTGGCGCACTTTGGGCCTCTTGTTGCTGTATTGAGTATTGTTGCTGACCATGTCAAATCCTTTATGACCACAGGGTATCCATCTTCTAATGGCTGCTGCTAGGAGTTTAATGCAACATAGCACAAAGTTGAAATAATCTCAAACTAGTTTGTTAATCATGATAGTGTACTGGTGGAACGGGAGATTCACATCATAGATATACAGCCAACAAACCTGCAGCACCTGTGTGATGCTATTCTTTTAATATCGACCAAAATCTCTTAGGAATGTTTCAGGCATCTTGTTCACTCTGCCACAGAGAATTAAGGCAGATCTGGAAGGAAACCTGGTACTAACAAGGTGTACCTAATAAAGTGCTCAGTTAGTGTATGTGGCATGTTTACAGAAATGTCATGTTCTGGTTGTAAATTTCATTTGTAACCATATAAATGTTAACACATTTGGGGAAAAACTACACGGTCAAGATGAAAATCATAGACTTGCATTACTACAAGAGTACAACTAAATTGAATTTGTAAATGTATATACTGTATGTATTTCATTGATGCGTCCCTTTCTCTGTAAACCCTCTCTATACTGGAGTCCAACACTGCACTCTGTAGACAATTCATTTCATGTCTTAGCTTGCTGGTTTTATTCTGTATATAAGAACTGTTTTCTTGATTGGTACATATTTCACTTCTTCAAATGCCATTCTTTCACTTTTAAATGCTTATTCGTTTTTCTGTATGTCTTCTATTGAGTCAGGTTGTTTTTTTTAAATCTTAGACTTAAAAGGTTTTTTATTTTTGTAGTGATTCTGTTGATGGCTGGATTTTTTTATAATATCCCTAAACAAATGCTGGAATAACTGTTACACTTGAATTGCTGCTCTGTTCTGGAAGTAAATTAATGTTTATGATGATTTTTATATTAAAATAATTGGCATACATAAGTGTTTCTTTTCTTTTATTGCCATTTTGCTGTTGAAGGTTTTAGCTTTTTATGAGTTTGTTTCTACAGCATGCTTTACACACACACACACACACACACACACACACACACACACACAGATATTTACAGGACTAGTAATTACCAAAATCCTTTTTTTGTTTTTGATGTTCAAAATATTTTAATGCTAAAATATAATTGTTATCAAATGTACTGTTTTACAGAAAAGCTTAAAAAAATTTAAAAGCACATTTTTTATCAGTATGTCATAATTACAGTTATTGCATTTGTGAACAGAAAAAAATACTTTTAGTGGCTGAATGTTCAGATGATCTACTGTTCATTGAAGCCTCATCCAAAATTGTCTCAGTGGATTGGTGGCTGTCCAGAAGCCATTCTTAAGGAGGGGAAATGGAGAGAAAAGGCTGAGGTATGCCAAATTACACAAGAACTGGACTGAAAATCAGTCGTGACAAGTCTTCTATAGTGAGTGTCTGCAGCCATCTGTAAAACACAGTGGAGGCTTTGTAAAGGAATAAAAAGCAGCCAACAGCCAAAGAGAGTTAAATGTCTTTCAAGAAGCCTGGAGAACTATTCCTAAAGACAGCTTAAAGAAATCCCAAGAAAGCTTGTCTAAGAGAGTTCAGATTGTGCTGAAAAATAAAGGTGGTCATACCAACTACTGACTTTCAAGCTCATTAAAACTGCACAAACGGTTTCTGCCTTGTATACGGCATTTCCATTTATGCTTGAACATGTTACAATTGCTGCACCTATAAAGTGCTCATTTGAAGAACACCACCTGCCAAAAAAGAGATAAAGTTAGACTGCAAGAGCATAACTAGCACAGGTAGAGCAAAATCTTTTGTCATAATTCCAGATTTGGGAATGTTTTTATTCTTACGGTTACATTCCCATTCATAGCATTCTTAAGATAGATCTTCGACTACTGAATTTTCTGTTTGCTCAGATACAGGTGTGCCATGCTATTGGAAACCTTGTGAAGATTTATCTGACATGTGCATAAAGAAACAGTGAAAGAATAAAGAGTGTGATGGGGTCTGCTTGACCTTCAGTTGTTGACGCTTCTCCGTCATCTTTTACCTTGCTGTAAGTGCGTACGAAAAGCTCTTAGCTGATAGTGATAATAATAGAGATTATATAAAACTACAGAGTGCTTGGATAGCAGTGAGATGTTAAGCAGGGACTGACAGTCGTGAAAGCATAAGAGTTCTCAGAAGTTGACACCTGCCTGATCTCACAAGCAAATAATCCTACACTGCAAAGGCTTTGCCCTGTACTCGGGGTGGAAAGCACACTTTTACCTTGCTCGCCCACTTAGCTCATCATTGCCGATCATTCACAATAACCAAGCCATCTGTGTAAAGCTTTGATTTACAATTTTGTGTTTTGGGTGGGGGGAAAGGCAAACATCAGTTTGTGTCAGATTCCTACAACCAAATAAAAGGCCAAAATGGATAAAAAGTTTGTGATTTTGCATTAATTACTCATTAAATGTGGCGCAGTTTGACTAAACAAATTGCACAATTTTATTTTTCCTGTCTTTACTGAACACACTAAGTAATCACTCAGTGCAAGCTGAAAAAAAAATTAAGTGGACTCTTTAGTATTTAGTAACTCGTAGACACTTGGGAACAGCATGTTCACAAGTGCAGTGCTAACTTGCAAATATTTAACAGGCTGTTAACCTTCTTACTCCCACACAGTACAGCTGAGGCTGATGCAAACAGTTCATTTTGCAGATATTTTGTCACAAACTGGTACTGGATTACTTCAAATTTAGACCTGAAAAGGGTCCATTATGTATTTACACCTCTTTATCTTTGAATTCAGGTGTTCTCACTCCCATTGCCACAGCACCTAGCCATACAGTCTGCCTTTACAAACATTTGTGGAAGAATGGGTTGGATGCCACTGTTTCAGCATTTTAGTTTGTGAAATTTCTTCCCTTCCATTGTAGATATTTAATTTTTATTGTAAAGTGAAAGCACCCAGAAACTACAGCATCTCAGGTACAAAGTAACAGACCGCGTATATTGACAGAGCGGCATCTCCGAGTGCTGATGTGCACAGTGGACAAAAATTGCCAACATCTTGCTGACTCAGTAACTACAAAGCTCCTCTGGCATTAACATCAACATGAAAATTGTGTACTGGGAGCTTCATGGCAGGACTTTCCACAGCTAAGGAGCTGGTGCCTTTGGCCTTATGGTATATTTTGATCAGCAAAGTCAGTGGGCTTTATCCTGTGTGGGTCACTAATATCTGTAAAAAATTTGGGCTGGAATATTAATCAGCTGATATTCAGCATATTTTACTAAGTAAAAATGTTGGCATGGTATTGATTCAGTTAATCAACAATTCAGCCATTGTCAAGAAACTGAAGAGTCTGAATCACAGCTCGTCCACAGAGGCAAAGGAGTTGCGCCTCTACTACTTTTGGAGCGACAAGATGAAGAAAGAAATCAATACCAAGTCTATTTATAAAGTCATTTATACATTTGCTCCCTCTGTTTTTGGAAAGATTCCATTAACAACATTCAAATTAAAATGCCTCAGAAACAGAAAGATCTGCACCAGGAGGGGAACGGGGACCTCCGTATGGCAGCGTGGAGGTCAGGCTGTCTCATCCCAGCTGACAAATCTTTACAAGCTACAAAGTCTGTAATCAAAGGTTGGAGGGGGTGATAGTCGAGTTAAAGAGACTGTGGTTTGTGTCCTGCTTGAGCTTTTTTGCACTTCTCACTTGGTATTCACTCACGGATTTGTGTGACTAGCTTTTTATTTAGGCACTTTGAATAACAAGAAAAGATTGTGTCTTCGAATATTTCATCACAATATTAATTCTGCACATTCAAAAACAAGAGTGCATTTAAAAATGATGCCAAGACATCCTTCAGAAGCATCCATATGCAATGAGATGGGAGTGAGCTAGGGTTAGATACATATTATTATTGACTAAGCGCTGTGCATCACAACATCTGTTCAGACCTACCACGTTATCAGAATTGCAGTTTCTGATTCCCTCAGAATGAGACCAGGTCCACGTCTAGTCAAAAAAGATCTGCTCTTCAAATACTGAAGACATATTTCAAACACATTTGTAGTTGTCTTTATGCATGCTCAATCATCCAGGTAAGTAAATCCCAAAAAGTTGATTCTGTAGTCAGAGCAGAATCAACTTTTTGGGCACATTTGTAGTCACATGCATTTATTCTGATCTCCTGCAAAGCAGCCATCGATATGTTGCTTTTCCTTTGCTACAGTGTAAGCACACCTTTGGCTTTACTTTTATATCTAAACAACTGGTCAAAGTCAAGTAATATTAAGTGAGTAACATGCAATGTGCATTCATTTGAAAAATCATGCTGATGGCTAAGCTGCAGCAGAATTCATTCTGAGGGTTCACAACAAATATGTTACACATATTCCTCTGGGTGTTACCTGTAAGAAATCCATCTTCCCTCTGCTGTAAATATAATTAGGTTTGTGTCCAAAGCAACGCAGACAGATAGAGGAACAAGTGACTGAATGAGACCGGTGTGAGGGTCTGAAAGACATCAAGGCTGTGGAGACCTCTCAACGATGCTAAGGCAAAATTCAAACATGGAAAAGGATGTTTTTAAAGTTTGCTCTTTGACACTTGGTGCCGTTGTACTGAGATGCTTTTCTTTTTTTTAAAACACGTATAATTTAACTTTCACTTAATGATTGCAGATCACAGTTTAGGAAGCATTAGTAGCAAAGGGGAGGTCATCATCTTTTATTAATTATGTAATACTGAGAGGAAAAAAAAATCTATTACGTAACTTTAATGAATGGTGCTGCAGAGAAGTCTGTGGTCATTATTATGCTTCAGGTATTATCAGCACGTTATTATTCCAGCCTGTCTGCCCGCAGATACAGTAAGTGTTCCATTCAGGGTGATTGGTAATAGCTGATGTCTTAGTAGGGGAGTGAAGGAGAGGGAATTAACTCCATCATCAAGGATCTCTTCAGCCTTTGTGGCAATGACCACAAAGCCTGCCCCGAATACACAATGGCCAATTTGCTATGATGGATCAAGAGTGCATAGCTGGCATTCGAAGATGCCATGTGTTCAGTTCAGAGACCCTCACCATACAGTATATGATCTTCAAGTGTCACGAGCAGGCTCTCTTTTGTAAATTGTCTAAAACATACTTGAGAGACGACCTTGAACAAAGTGGAAACAATCGCATGTTTCGGTTTACTGGCACCTATTAAAAAAATCAAATAGCCTGTATTCAAATTAAATGGGCAATTTGTCAAAAAATCAAAATGCTATTGTTTCCCTAATCAAGCTGAAATCATCGCCATTGTTTTCAGTGCCTTCAGTTCTGAGCGGTCCATTCCCCCGTAACCTTGAAGGTTTTCTCTCGTTCACTCTCGATTCTGTCAGGAGATGAAATAAAGCTTAACAGTTACTTTTCACTTTCTTCTTCTTCACTTCCAAAGCCGTATAGTTCACATGCGCCTTTGTAACAATTTTTTGGTGTTACGTGTCAGTGACTCAGCCCATGCACTCCATTTGGGAAAGCCCATGCTGTTTCCCTAATGCGTTTCTGGGAACAGACATGTAGCTGTTGTAATTGCTTTTTCACTCCGTTTTTTTAAGTACAGGTGTATTATGCGATCACAGCGACCTGAAAGCGCACTGGCACAGGAGGAAAGGTGATCCCGCCCAATGTGTGATATTCTCCTACTGTCAAGAGCAAAATATGCAAAAAAAAGTAGATACTGGATGCCGCTGCCGACATTCATTTGGATGTCCTTAGATGCATTGTGTTTTGAACTGAATTAAGCTATTATCCTAAACTAAGGAAACCACTTACCTTAATTGATTCTGATTTTCACATGCTGCGCACTCTTCAAGTCTCAACTGCTCATGCATCACTCCTAATTACAAGAACACAAATATTCACAGTGTGATATCCACCTACTCTGCTCATCTTTTAGCTAATGATCACAGCAAACACCGTGTTACTGTAACACAAAAAGTGTAGAAAGAGATACAGTTCTCAGCAGATACAATTTACAGTCACTGTCTTTATTAAGTACACCCTGCTAGTACAGGGTTGGACTCCTTTTGTCTTCAGCTTGAGAACAGTGAACTCATTGTAATGTTCAACAAACCAGTTTGAGGTGATGTGAGCTCTGTGACATGGTGCATTAACCTGCTGGAAGCTGCCATCAGATGATGGGTACACTGTGGTCATAAAGGGATGGACATGGTCAGGAACAATACTCAGGTTGGCTGTGGTGTTTGAAAGATGCCCAGTTGGTACTAAGGGCATGAAAGTGTGCCAAGAAAATATGCCCCACACCGTTACACACCACCAGCAGAAACCGGAACCACTTTTACTGGCTGGATGGATCCATGCTTTCATGTTGTTTACACAAACATGACCCTATCATCCAAATGTTACAGCAGAAATTAAGATTCGTCTGACTAGGCAACATTTTTCCTCTTCTTAGCTGACAAGAGCGGCACTCAGTGTGGTCTTCTGCTACTGTGTTCAAAGGTGCTTGTGACGGACCCAAGGCAGACCCCACGACAAGCTCATGGTGTTCCACATGTTCTTTATTAACCACTCTTTACACGGTTGCCGTTACACAAACCCACCGCGGCTGCAGCTCTCCTGCTGCCAGCCGCACACAGCATCAACGACAACACCAACAACACAATAATCAAGACCCTTTAAGGCTGGCGAGGCGTGATTGCCGATGCCGTGCAGGTGAAGCCATCTCCACCACACGGCACCGCAAGCCCCGCCACAGTGCTGTTCTGCATACCTTGGTTGTAATGACAACGGTGATGCTTGGACTGAAGCAGCCCATCAGCACGTCATTCTTGACCATGTCTATAAGACTAAATATGTTGACTTGCTGCAATGTGATTGACTGATTAGGTATTTGTGTTGAAGAGCAGTTGAACAGGTGTGCCTCCTGAAGTAGCCAGATATGGTGCACATCCTGGACAGATCACTGGTCTGTCTACGGCCAACACAGAGAGAGACAGACAACCGTTCACACATTCACATCTATGGGCATTTGACCTAGTCCCACTGAAGTCTGTGGGAGGAAGCCAGAGTACCCAGAGAGAACATGCAAACTCCGCACAGAATGGCCCCAGCAAGATAGTGAACCCAGGACTTTCTTGAGGCAACAATGCAGCAATGTATCAAATGCAGCTCATATTCACTGTGAAATTGTGAAACGGAGCAATTCACACAGTCTTTGTTGGCTGACCTTTTTGATATTCTCTGTTTTGATATCCTCTCTGCAGTCCACACAGCTGCTCAGGGAAGTCAAATTTCTCTCTCCACCACTGTCAATTAGATAACAGCCAATTCAGAGGAAATGAGGCTGCAGTCTGTGCTCGGATGGAGTGACTGAGTGATATGTTTTTCTACCAAATGAAGTGAGAGTGTCTTTTTTGTCTCTTATCCCCACGTGGTGTGGAGCAACACATGGCTTTGATGCTGATTTGGATTTGGATCCAAATGTAAAATTAGCAATAATAGCTTACCTTCAAGAAAGGGAACATCATTAATCCCAAGCTGCACAGAGGCAGAGATACTTTTAAGGCAGGAATACAATCGCTTTGACGTCAACAACAGTTTGTAGTTCTTCTGTTGCTGCAGCTGCCTGAATAGACGCCATTCAAGCAGGCAAACATGAATGGCAAAGATGATTTATAAATGGCGCTGACGTCTGTTGCATTCATGCACATGTTTTAACGATATTGGACGACAAGCAGGCATGTAAACTCAAGGGTCGGCAGCAGCTACTTCCATTAAGGTGCACAGCTCTGTGCAGGTGAGTCCGTAAACAGACAATGAAAGAATAAGTCAAAGGAAGAGCGAGAGGAGTCATTCACCATACTACACCCTGTGACTCAGGCCAGCCTTACACCGAGACAAGACACCCACATCATCGTCAGGCAGACATTCAAACCATGAATAAAAATGTGTTGCTGCGTGAGAATAAATTAGTAAACAGGTTATTTTTGCCATGACAGGATATTTAATCAGGAGTACCAGTTACTCAGATGATTTGTGCATTGCATTAAACATTTCAGAGTTTGTCTAGTGTCAAAAAAAAAACAGCACACAACAAAGTGATTCTGTCATCTTAGTGTTTAAAGCACTCAGAAAAGAGAAAGCTTTTCACATGAATGTTTGAGCTGAGTTTTACATAAAAGAACATGAATTTATTAGTTTTCCAGCAGCACACAGCTGAACCTCAGATTGCAATAAATGTGTGTATGTGTGTTTGGCCCTTTAAAAAGTATCCTTCAAAGTGAATACATTTTTAAACAAGATATTAAAATTAATACAGCAGAAGGAGAGATATTACATTTTGCTTTCTGCAAATTCTTTTTCCTGGCACCCGAGTCAATCATAAAGAAACTCGAGAGCTCAGTGCTTTCATCAGAGATTTGGGAGTGCTAGTGGTGACTAACGAAACCACTAGTTTGCCAGTGACAGCATATTAAACTGTCTTGGTTCCTCTCTCACTGCTCTTAACTCCAGCCTCCAGCCTTCTACGCTCCATTTATCCACCAGATGCCCTCAGATTTGCTTCCAGATCCAGTCACCTGGCTTTGTCCCCTCCTCACTCACCGTAACATCTGATCTTCAGCTTTACCACGCACCTGCTTCCCATTCAGTCATTGTCTCCACAATATAAACCAGCCAGATTTGCCAGATTATTGTCCCTCATGCCCTTGCATCTGCCTTTATTAAATGTCCTATTGAAGTCACTTTGATTCATCCCACTGATTCTTTGTTTGTCTGAATTTCAAGTATTTTCTTTCACCTATGAGACTAATATACACACAGGGTCAGAGAGTACTAATACATTTCTGCTTAAGATAAAACAGTGTCTTCTTATTTAAGCTCCTGAGAATCTTAGGTAATGACCAATGTCACTTTGGAAGCCAAGGCAGGAAAACTATACAGTGGCTCAATGCACTCGAGTTGGAAGTTAGGATTTAAGTTACTTAGAAACAGCCAACTACAAAACATGCAAACTCATCTGTGAAAAAGAAGTGGATTGCAGGGGGCGCCTAGCAACAATCAAGGCTTGCAGTTTACTCAGCTATAGTTCTAC
The DNA here is from genome assembly GCA_015107715.1 of Tylochromis polylepis. NCBI lineage: Eukaryota > Metazoa > Chordata > Actinopteri > Cichliformes > Cichlidae > Tylochromis > Tylochromis polylepis. Next base: position 6,391 of record VVHJ01062974.1, on the reverse strand, counting down.
CTCACTGGTGAGGAAGCGTTGTGATTTGGCCGTATTGTAAAAGAAAAAGCATTAACTAAGTAAACTCATACCTGTCAAATGTCTGGTAGGAGATTTCTTGGTGACCAGTGACACACAGCACAAACATTATACTTTTTATTGTTTTTATTGGATGGTAAGATTATTAGTCTGAGTGGGATTTATTTTCTGTACACTTTGAATATACAATTTATGCAAAGGGCAACTGAAGTTGATGGCAATATCACTCGTTTTGCTGCTATTTGAGCTACAAGAACTAGCACAGATATTTTTTAATCAAAAACCATTATGAACACGTGTGCCACTTCACAGAATGTTAGCCTTGATGCTAGAATATGAAGAGATCATCAGAGTTATTGGTCACATGGTGATCCAAAGTGGTGAGATAACAAAAACTGCCATTTGTCAGACCCCTCATAAAACCCAGCCACCCCAGCAATCCAACCTCATACAAAAGAAATTCAAATTCCCAGTTTGCTTCTGTTTACTGTTAGCCTTAGCAATTTCATTTAAGCTAAGAGGAGCCATTTCTCTAATTTGTACTGATTTTCAAAGCAATAACAAAATGTTCCTTGGGTGATTTTTATTTCAACTGCACACCTGTGGATACACTTGGTGTTTCAAAGGGGATTAAACTACAGTTTTTATATTGATATTTTGCATCTTTGTAAATAGAAATGCTTTGAAAAAGTTACATATTTACAGTAGAAGACATCATTGCAAAAAAACAAAACAAAAAAAACTCTGATCACTGGGTTCACTGGGTGGATTTGATGCCAGGAATTGCACAACACACTGTGTAATCCACAAAAAAAACTGAAGGGATCTCAACTGGTGTGGGTCTACTCCATGGTTTCATTCTTTTGGCACTTTGGGTTATACACAGGGACGATCAAGAAGGTGAGAGTTGGTTTGGGGGTATAAATGAGGCTTAAGAAAATGCTCCTTTTATAAATAAAGCCTCAGTGGGACTTCCCTTTGTGAATAAACACAGTGAAATTTCAAATATGTGAGCAAGTGTTGTTTATGGAATAAGACGACTTCACCAAGGAAATGCCAGAGTTTAATGTGACTCTATAATACAAACGGCACTGCATAAGACACAATCAAAAGCCTGGATATATTTCAGAATACAATCCAGATATTAATATACTTAAAACAGAGTTACAGTTGTTTTGTCAGATTTTGATTTTATATCGCAGCTGATTTAATACAGGAATCAGAGTCAAAAAAGCAAACCACACTAAACAAAATGCACTAAAAGTTGTACAAACCAGATGATGAAAGTGAATGAAAAATGGGTGTCTCTCAAGAAACTTACAGTTAGAAAGAATTACATTTATTGCATTTCCTCACACAATGGTATGTGCATACATTTGGTTTTACCATACTGTTTTTAATTCCATTTTCATTTTTTTGTTGCATTTTTTTAATTAGAAAAAATATCTCACATTTTTTCTGAGCATGGAGTAGATGAATTTTGAAAAAAGAAAAGAAAAGAAAGTTTAATCTATAAATCTACATTTCCAAAATGAAAATATAACATAAGAAAATAGCTGTCACATTACAGTTACAGTATATTCATTGTACTCATGAAACAGTAAATACCACAGGGAACACAGTGATAAAAAAATTCATTCTCATGGAACCTAGAAATGAAAAAAGCTCACAAAGTTGGGCTTAATAATAAAAACTAATAAAGTGGTACTAGGTAAGTACACAAATAAAGCAGAATAAAAGTTGGAACCACTTAATCTCTATACTCTGATCTTCTTCTCTTGTACTTAGATATGCCTAAGTACATGATCAATATTGAATCAGTAGTCTATATTTACTAAAACAGTTACACTGTAATTTGGGGACTGCATTAAAAAGTGATATCAAATTGAAAATACATTCTTGTTTAAAAAGAAAAATGTTGTTCATTAACTCTTTGTATGGAAACCAGTAGCTATGTTCCCTACAGCATCAGGATGTGGTTTCCATGCATGTCCCATTTTAAAAAAAAGGAAAAATATCCTGAGTCCTTTGTGGGCATAATTATCTGTTCAGTCAGCAATACAGTGAGCAAAGTCATCAGCTCCACCTCCTCTGTTCTGTCAGAAAAAGCCTCGACGCTCACATCTAAGAGTCTCACTGAGAGCGAGGGCAAGACTCTGATGACCGTGATTATTTGCTGTTCTCAGGAGAAAGATAGTGCTGCTAAAATCTCAAGCAGACTATTTGTGGTTACAGAGAATACTGAGCTGTACTGTATTTAAAGCTCTCATCTTGTTTAGCTTAAATGATTTTGTTGCACTAAGATAAAGCTGCTATATGGTGATTTGGCACATCACATATATTGTACAAGATTAAAATTCTTCATTTTCATTGTTCTGCTGTTTTCTTGGTTACAAAGATGACTACCAGGAAAAGCCAATCAAGCATCGGTACATTCAACAGCCAGGCTGATTGATAAAGCACAACACAATCTGAAAACTGTTTACGTAGCATCATAAGCGAGTACAGTGAGATTTCCACAGACATATGTGAATACGAGCTTTAGCTTTTAGTATTTACAACCAAATCTATTTATAAGATACATGGTTTCTCATACAGAGTGCAACATAAATAGTAAGTATTTTTTTTAATCTACAGTGAAGGACCATCAGCAGTGATGGACAGCTTACTTGAAACATGTTACTCATTTAATACTCATGTATATGATCCTTGTCAAGAGCGCAGTTAAGATGTACCTTATTTAACAACCCCAATACACACACACACTGATGCATTACAACTTCAATATGTAGAAAAACAATTAAAACTACCAACAAAGCTTTTAGTTCCAGCCTTTTATATTTTTTCCTCAATGGGAGGTACATCAGACTATTTCCAACCCATAAACAGATGGCCATGATACTGACCACAAACTTCAGAGGTCAGTAACACAAAAACATTGTCTGTAGGCGTATGAAATTTGCTTTAAGAGGATTATAAAGCATGTTTGCTAGTTCAATAAAATCAAAACAAGCTCTTACACCCTAAAGATGGACTACAGGGCTTACAATCAAGCCATTGCCAAACAAGATCAGACAATGCTCATTAAGTCAATAGGCACCTATAGTTTCCTAGTAAACTAGTTTTGGCACTGGTTTTAACTTTCAACCTGGTGTCTGTAACAACAAATAAAATAGTTATCCACTACAAAGTTAAATATTAGCCAACTTTCTTTCAACTTAACTTGAAACAAAAATGTATGTTTCCATGGTATTAGTGAGTCATGCTTGCTCATTTTTTTTAAAAATGGCATTTTTGGTTGTTCAGTCAGCCATGTTTTCAACTTGAAAGCAATAATAATTTACCTAGAATTCACAAGCACATTAGGACTATTAAAGACCTTCATATCCTAGATCCTTTTTATGAAACAAAAGAGTAGATTTATGGTTATTGTGCCATAGTCACGCTCCTGTCTTGGTAAAACCATTCTTTGCTTTCACTGTCAAACTTTTCAAGGTTAACATTAGCATGCCAAGCTAAATGTAGTTCGCAACACTTGAATTGGGCTTAAATGTGTCTAGTTTATGACACGTAAATTGTAGAAAACATTTTGGGTGTAGCCAGGAGCCACCTGTTTTAGAAACGGCTAGCTGAGAGAAGTTGATTCAAGCTAGCTCGGCTAACATGTTATCCTATATACCTCTGTCATCACTAAAGAAACAAAATCTGCATCAGGAAACCGACAATGACCTGCCATCTTGTTCTAATAAGATGGCAAAACAACCACTGGATCAGATGTATGAATTTTGTAATCCTTTACTAGTTCCTCATTGAATAATCCAAATTTTACAAGTATTCAAAAAAAACCTGACTGTATTACAGATATATACGTGTTGCCTCTTTTAATGCAATTCTTACTTTTTAGGAACAATTTCCACTTATTGGACCTGTACCAGTACTGTTTATCTTTTCCTCATGCAGAGTTCTAAATTCATTGATTTGAATAAACTCACTGTCTGCATTTTAAGAGAGGTCACTGTCGAAGGAGGATCACTTTTTCTCAACTTCAGACAGTTTTTTTTCCATCAGTGAACACATATACAATAGCAATCACAGCTGGATCAAAGAGGGAGTAATCGTGTCCACCAGCCACTGGTGCCTTATCCCCTCTAGTCCAGGTCAAATTGACAGCGCTTATGTGGAATATTACAGCTTTAGTGATATCCAAGCGACCATACGTACCTGCATCAAAAACACACACCCATTCATATCTGATGACTTGCAATGACTTTCGGCGTGGCAGCTGTAAGTCAAACATTTGTGCAGTTAGTTGAGGGTGGCGTATCCGCTTTGCTTCGAATGTCCTTGATGTCATTGAGCGGGGAGTCACTGGTACCAATCTGGCATTTAAACACCTGCTTGTAGGCCTTTCTGAAGTTCTCCGACAGGAAGGCATAGATGACCGGATTGACTGATGAATTGCTGTACGCCAGGCAGTGTGCAGCCACCCGCAATACAAAGGAGGCTTGGTTTAGCGGGAAGGTGCCAAACTCCACCCAAAGGTGAACTACGTGATGAGGGAGCCACGACAGACAGAACACCACCACCACCACAAGCACTGTCTGAGCAGTCTGGGATCCACAAAGGAAAAAGGGAAAAAAAAGGTACGATTTTGTCAGTGCCCACAGGGACAACAAATACACCATTTAATATTCTATTTAGGTTTGAAGTCTTGTTTACGATAGAAGAATAAAGCTTGGAAAGCCACTGATGAGATAGTGGCATGTTTGGGACTAATCTGCATTGTGAAAATTGTGTGAGATCATTAACACCCTCTAATCAACGCTGTAATGACACACGTCCTCAAGTCCCTGCCCTCCAGTAGAAGTCTGTGAGACCATGCTCATTTTTAAGTACGCATTGCCTCATTATGGGTTATTTTTGCTAACCGTCTAATTAGTGTTTTTGATCTTGCAATATCTTAGATTTTGGCAGCAGTAGGCATATCACTGCATTCTTATCTCTGCACCAGCAATGGAGGTGTGTGGAGAGATCTGTCCGACAGTCCATCGATAGCAAGTGAGAGAGAGAAAGTAAGCAGGCCCTGGCTTCAGGCCAAACTAAAGTGTGCTTCAGTAGACTTTGGATGGCTAATGTTCAACAACTCAGAAGATAATGGATTAATATTCTTTGTTGATATGCCATTCTTCTTTGGCCTGAGGATCGAGAAGCTCATCACACATCAATAAACCTTCTCATACCCCCATCCACATTTAATAATTTCAGACTTTAACAATTAGACATTAACAGTAAATACTGAGACATGCCACTTTGCATTGATAATATCATAACAATCTCATACCACAGACTTGTTTTTTGCATGTGAATCATAAGTAATAATAAAGAGACTCAAATCCGTAATTAATCAACATTACATAAGTGACTTTTGACATCTCCACGTGCACATTTGGGTGATTCTTATTTGCAGTTGCTAGGTGTTATATTTGTTAGATTTATTCAGTAGCACGATAATACACTGATGTGGCATACTTGATTAATTCATATATCTCATGACAGCTATGTACACTTAAAGTATTCATACTTAGAGTCTGTTCTTCTGTATTACAGCTGGGGGTATTTTTTCCCAAAAAGTTAAGAGAGCTTTGAACATATTTACCAATTAGACAACAATCAACTTAAGCACAGTGACCAGGGCAAATAGTGTGTGAGCAGTGGATGAAGCTGACAAAGAACTGGTATAAACAAAAACAGCAGTTCTGACCTCAGACTGCTGTTTAAATACTTTTAAGTAAGGCCTAAAAACCTTGAAAAAGCAGACGAACTGTAAATGTCTTTTCACCCGACACATAATCAGTCACTGGTGGCATTTCATCCACTGTCTGTGTCATAAACACATTTCTGTATTTACTGACAAAACCTGTAAAATGATGTGACAGTTATGACAAATCAAATTTACATAATATCCAAGAAGAAGAAATTAATGAATGTTATTCTTTCTAGTAAAGATTAGCAGTAATGCTAAAGGCTATGACTGCAGTGTCATCCCAGAAAGAAAACTAATTACATGCTCCTTGATTTGCTGAGGTACTGAGAAGATTTATTGCAGGACTAATTACTTCTAATCACAGATAACGCAAATATTTAAAATCCTGAATTAGGAATTCAGCTTTCCAAGTTTTGATGGCCATAAGTTAGAAATAATATTTAGCCAACCATCTGAGCGTGTAGCTGTCAGAAATAACAGAGCTGATCTAAGGAGCTTGGAAAGAAAAGCGTCTGGACTTCTCTAAGTTTCTTGAAAACGTTTCACCTCTCATCCGAGAAGCTTCTTCAGTTCTAAGAGCAAATGGTGGAGAGTCCCAGATTTAAAGCC
>VVHJ01062973.1:6090-16611 GCA_015107715.1 Tylochromis polylepis | reverse complement strand
ACACATTTGTAAAAAGAAAAAAAAAAAAAAAACCCAAAACAACAACACTTAGAACAATGACAAATACAATTAAATGAAAAAAGAAAATGGTTTAATTCCATATTTATGCACATCTAGTTTTTTTTTGACAATCCATGGGATGCATGTAGCTCTCAGATTCAAGACCCTTGAGTTAGTACATTAAAACCTTACATCTGTCCACAGTTCCTAATTACAGTCTGAATCATTCTCCCAACACCAGCAGCATTGTGTCTTAGGTTTCCAGTAGCTAGGGTGAAACTGTCCAGGTTTTAGCAGGAAGCAGTTTTTCTATAACAATACAAACCTTTATTTTGGTTGAAAGGCAGAAAGTGACAAAGTCCAAAGGGGTTATGCCCCGCTAGTTCAGGGCATCACAAAGAAGAGCAATTAAAATACAAAGCTGCCAAACAGTCAAATCAAAACTCAGGCATGCAGCAATAAGGGAGGAACACACAAGGCAGGGTAAATACACACAATAAAAAAATAACAGAAACAAGGGCAGGGTTATATATGCAGGAAAGTCGTGAGGAATGACTGGAACTAATCAAGGAGGTAAAACTAAACACAATACCCAGGAGACCGGAAACTACTGTAACAAAATGAAACCTCAAGTAACTCAACAGGGAAATACAAGAAGACAAGAAGATACAAAAGGGCATGGAGAGGCTAAACTGAACCACAACACAATGAAGTAAATATAAATAACAATATAAATTCCAAAGTAATAAGAACTAGGGACTAAGAATCATAACACAGAGAGCGATAACAACCTGATCCAAAATGAAGATAAAAAAACACAAAGGAATTCAAAAACCCTGGACTACTATGGAACAAACAGGAATCAGCAGAAATTAAACAAACCTAGAATTATTGGAAAAAAATAAGATTAAACCATATGAGATTATTAATTACAGACTCTATGAGAATTCTAAACGACAAAACTCAGTGACCGTGACACCACACTACACACCTGTTGCAACTTTGCCACACATTATACGGTATACACAGGTGGATTTTTGCTCCCTCCTATATATTTGAAGACATTTCTTTGCCATTTAAAGGGAACCTTTAACCAAGATTGCATCACATCAGTATCAGTTATTACTAAGGTGTGAAGCTGGAAGAAATGTTCCTAAACCCACAAAATTAACAGGTATCCACTTACTTCTGTCCATCATTGACTGTGTCACAAACCTCTAACCGGCGGACGTGACCGGAAAGTGCAAACAATGCCATAAATGGTCAGAGTTTCCAATATCGTTGAATAAACAGAGATGCTTTCTTGTAATCCTTAACTCCTTTTATTCCACAACCAGACACTCACAAACACAGCAGTCTTGCTTATGGTCAGTTGGTCTATAGTCTGCTTGTTTTTAATTTAGAGCTGGTCACTAGATAACTGCACGTCTGGCTGTTGGGGCCAGTGTTGTTGGTCTGTTTTGTCAGCCCTTTTTTTGTTTGTTTGTTTGTTTTGTTTGTTTTTTTGCGTTGACCCTTTTTAAACCTAAAGCTAATTCCTCAAAATCTCATCTGATCTGCTTCACGAGAAACCGTGCAGATTAGGGGTGGGTTTAAAAGAATCGATTTCCCGATTCAAATCGATTATAGCTTGAATAATGCCACATCGATTCATTAAATCCTGAATCGATTTTTAAATATAAATGTATTTTTCCAAACTATTTCAACACCCGCCAAACAGCTAAAACTGCAAGCGATTAAAGAGCAGGTAAACGGATTCCACAAAAACCTGTCAACACAAAGCGCGACTGTCGGGTCGCGTACACGGACACGCCGTCGGGTGCTGACAGGAGACATCTCACAAATCCTGAAGCTGCAGGTTTCGTCACTCCGACCAAAATTCACTGAACCAGCAGCAAAAGAAGACCAAAACTACGCTTCACGTTTGATAAACATCGTCGTTAATTCCTCTTACTTTGGCTGTTTTGCTTCCACCACGTTAAAATCGCACTTCCTGCACAGCTCTCTCTCTCTGTGTACTCAGAGACCAGTTTACCATCAACAATCTCTGTTTTCTGCATTATTCGCTTGCTCATTACGCACCAGTCTACCGTTGTGTTCAGTGCTGTTTTCTTTTTTTTCTTTTTTCTTTTTTTTTTCCCCCCAACAATGACCTCAGACAAGAAAGCCTCATTTCTGCTGTTCAATACCGAAGAAGTTTAAACTTTTACAAATTCTGCCAAACTGCAAAACCCTTACCTGTGTCTCTAATAAAACCTCTGTAACTTTGCTGTGCTTCACTTCAGCAGCATCAGGTAATGTTCATATGTTGATTCATGGTTTTCTTCTGTTTTTGATCTACTGCAGAATATTTTTAAGGGGGGTTATTTGCTATAAAAAGACCAGGCCAGGAAAATCTCCATGTTTTTCTGGGTTTTATCCTCAGTTAACTTTGACACAAAGGCATCTGCTGTGATGCTTTCACCTCAGAAGTCTCATAAGTGTCAGCTTTGATTTATACATAGATATAAAAATATGGATATGTGCTGATAAATGATCAGAATGATAATATTTCTGACTGATTCCAAATTGAATCGAATCGGGAACTTGTGAATCGCAATCGAATCAGTTATAGAAAACAGTGAGATACCCAGTCCTAGTGCAGATGTGGTTTTATAAGGAGTCAAAGTTAGTGATTGAAAGTGAGAGTTGAAAAGTTTAAAAAGATTCTTTTCTCTTTTTTTTAACTTTTGCTAGTGAGGCTATCTTATTATTTTTTGTTTGTTTATAGATTTCTAATTTTTTTTTTTAACTAGAGGTTCCTTTTAGTTAAATTTAAAAAAAGTGATTAACCTTTGCATGGTGTGGAAAGAATCTTTAACTTGCTGGAGGTCCTTGAGAATAGTTTCTGTAATTTAATCTTCAACTAATTTTAAATACTAATGTGCACAACATAAGTGCAACCCTGTGGGGTGAGAACAGGTGGAACACTGTGTGTCAGTAGCTTTTATTGTTAAATAAACTTTAGTGACACTTCATGAACTCATTAAACATGCGGCTATCTTTGGTTATGCAGAGGGGTTTTATATATGATCCACCCAGCTCACTTGTCACTCATATCCCCAGATGCTTTTTTTAGGTGAGCAAAAGTTGATCATTTGCAGAAGTTACAAATGATCAACTGGAGTTTTACATTGATGTTTTAGTTACAGTTAACTGAGCTTTGAAAGTTTGCCATATCCAACCTGACAGGAAGAAGAGCGGCTTAAAATCAGATCAAAATCAAAAGATTGTTACTACTGATTGATGGTTCTTGTCTTTGTCTTGATCTTTTTTTCTCCTCTCAGTCATTGAGGCCAACCATCATGTCACCAACTTCATACCTGAGAGCGCCCTGCTCATCAGTTTCGGCTTCATTTTGGGTGGAATGATTTGGGGGGCAGACAAGGTGCAGACCTTCTCGCTGAGCCCGACAGTCTTCTTCTACTTCCTGCTGCCTCAAATCATTCTGGATTCAGGCTACCACATGCCAAACAAGCTCTTCTTCACCAACCTGGGTGCCATCTTGATCCATGCTGTCATTGGGACCTGCTGGAATGCTGCCAGCTTGGGGCTGTCGCTGTGGGGGTGTCACATGGGAGGAGCCATGGGTAAGAGAGGATTTGTATTTTATTTCTGTTCACCATAACTGCTGCCACAACTCAGACAGAGGAAGGGGTCTGCATTATTCTGGGATCTTTGGACTACTAGTTTCTGTTTGTGATATTTTTAGAGTTTCTTAATATACTGTATTAGGGATTATTGAAAATGACAATCAAGGTGAAAGAAGGAGACGTTTAAAAATGCCAGGAAGTTACTTCCTGTACTGATCTTTACTTGACAAGAATTGTTTTTAAAATCATTGTCCTTAATGTAGACTATAGACTATAGGGATCCATTCTTAGATGTTTCGACTGATAGCTACTATTTGTGATGTTTGTAGTGTTGTTTAAAATTCTAAAGGATTGTTAAAAATGACAATCTAAGTGAAAGAAGCAGACATTTAAAAATACCAGCAAGTTTCTTCCTCGTGTGTAAAATCACTCTCCTTACCGAAGACTATAGACTGTATATAAAAGATGGATGTAGCCATCCATAACAATCCACATTTTGAAGCATCAAGCAAACATCAATACCTGCCAATTAGTACTGAAAAGAAAAGTAAATGCTTACATTTAACTCGCAAAAAGTGAAGCACAAACTCTTCTTGAGTGTCTGCATCGTACATTAATCCATATTTTATTATAATAATATTAAGTTATTTGTTCCTTTAAAAAATGCACCATATCGCTCCCTCCAGGAAATACATGGGATTCTTCAGTTACTGGTGCATTTATTCTCTCAATGACATTTCAACATTCTAATCAATCATGCATAAAACATACACAAACAAATCCTTGCTGGCTGCGCACAACCCAGAAAAAATGACTCTTTTTATATAACAAAAAAACAAAAATTAAAAAAAATCCATGTTTCTTAAAATTTAGCGGACTGTTAAGTAAGTGGTGAATTCCCAGAGGTTTAAAAAAAAGTTAAGGTTACCCAAACCTGAAAAATAATGTACATTTCAGAATGATTAAAAAAGTCCTTTTTCAGGGAACACAAAACGGGTTAACAATTTAAAGCTGTTCTGCAGCAATGGAGCTCGATCCAGCCTTGAAGGCTGTTGCTACTAACTCCTACATGTTCCAACTTTTCTGGATTACTCACAACCCCCTCTGTCTGCATAAAAGCAGTGTTGGAACACACTGTGGTATCATACCCTCGTGAACATCAGTTGAACAGTATTGTACTGCAGAAAGTAGTGTGTTGCCACAAAAATGGCGAGAAAAAGGCAATTAACAATGGAAGAGAGACAGACCATCATAACACACGCATTATTGTGACACAAAAGACAGACATAAGCACTTCAACACTGGCTTCATATTTTAGCCCTGAAGGCTGCCAGTTGTTCTGGAACAAAGACATGATACACAAATGATAGTTTTACAGTCACACTGACTTATGCAAGCTGCCTGAAAAGAGTTTTCTGTAGTATTAAAGTAATCCTTTAATCCTTTACTTTTATTCTTTGTTTGAATACATTAAACACGGCATCACTAACAGCTAATTTGGCTTACTTCACAAACTTTATCAAAATGCCGACTTAAGGGAATTTTTTTTTCGTTTATTACAGCTCAGGGCTTGTCCACTGCACTGGATGAGACTGGAGAGAGATTTGAGATGGACTTATTCTATTAGTGATTGAGAATGTTTTACCAAATTAAACAGTATTTCATGTTAGCATATTTCAATTTGCACCAAACTGGGAGATCAAGGCTTACTTTGCCATTCTCAGCTACATTAAATACGAGCTAGGTTTATTGTTTATCTGCATCTGTACAGGTGACCTGGACATCGGTCTGCTGCAGTATCTTCTTTTCGGAAGTCTGATGGCTGCTGTGGACCCCGTGGCTGTCTTAGCTGTGTTTGATCAGGTCCACGTTAACGAAGTCCTCTTCATCATAGTGTTTGGAGAGTCACTGCTCAACGACGGTGTGACAGTGGTTAGTATGTTAAACTCTGTAAACGCAAGCTTTTCACGCAACAAAACCGTGGAGTCTGTTTACACACCGCAGAGAGCAAAGAGGCCAAGCCCTTACCGAGACGGTGAGCTCAGGTGAAATAAAACACGTTTCTAGCAGCCAAAACAGCAGCGCCCATTCCTGTAATGACTATTAAAACCTTTACTGTGAAAAAGCGAGCGGGAGCCCTTCATCAGAGCACCTGGTCAACAAATTTTGACATGAAGAAAAGCGAACTTTGTCAGGTTGGACACTGAATCATTATTAATATTAATGTCTACACTATCTTAACATCTATTTTCAGCAGTACAAAAACTTTCCTCCTATTAATGTCATAAGGCCTTCCAGTACAGATTGTGCATATATCTTACTTTATTTGACTTTGATCTCTGACTGTACTTGAGACTATTCATATATTCTTGCATTTAAGAAAATTTATTCTTTAGTTGTTTTTTCTTTTTTCTTTCTTTTCTTCTTTTTTTTTTTTTTTTTTTTTTTTTTTTTTTTTTTTTTTTTTTTTTTTTTTTTTTTTTTTTTTTTTTTTTCAACCTGGACACCTTTTGTTACTTTCCCTCATCCCCTGGACCTTTTAGGGGAATGTTGCCCTACCCTTCTATGAGGCAAAATTAGAAACAGCACCCGGGAAGTTACGCAAGTCCCGCATGCAGAAAAGGTGAAAGAAATTTTTGAAACCACCTTCTGTCTTCTAGCCTGAAATGCCTTTGGGTTTTAAAATCCCTGGTAATATCACTGAAATGCAACATGATGATCTAGTATTGGCACCTTTTTTTAACAGAAGGCCAAGAAGCGGGAGCAAGAACTGAAACCAGACGTCAACAGAGTTCCTAGAGGAGTCAGGGATGTGGTACTAAATTTGGGGCACTCTGTGCCCTGGGCAGGTCATCTGGGGAAGCATAAAACCATTGCACACATTAGGAAGCATTTCCACTGGCCAGGCCTGTGTGCAGATGTGGCCTGATTTTGTATCAAAAATCCCCCCCAGAGCCTTTACCAATTATTAGCACCCTATTTGAATGGTTGGGAATGGACATTATCGGACCTGTTGAGAAAAGCAAAGCAGTCAACCGAGTAACCACCTCAAACTGGTTAGGGTATAATGGTTGCCTGTTTTGTGTGCAGATTTATATTTTCAGTACCCTGAAGTCTTTCCTCTGAAGTGTATAAAAGCCAAATCTGTGGCTTTTTGTCTGGTGCAGTTTTTCTCAAGGTTGGGATTCCCTCATGAGATCCTGACAGACCGTGGAACTAATTTTATGTCAACATTATTAAAGCAGCTCTACCAGCTTCTTGGTATCAAAAGCCTAAAGACCACTCCATACCACCCTCAAACAGACCCTGAAGCAAATGTTACGCAAATCTGTAAATGAAAGCAGTACAGACTGGGACCAGTGGCTGCCTTACTTCCTCTTTACATATAGAGAAGTACCCCAAGCTTCTACTGGCTTCTCACCTTTTGAACTGCTTTGGTCATGAATTAAGGGGCTCTCTCTCTTTACTGAAAGAGATGCGGGAGGGTGACCAGAGAGCGGCAGGGGCTACTAATGTTATCTCTTATGTTAAGCAGATGAAAAAGTGACTGGAGAAGATAACTGAGCTAGCCCAAGCTCAAATGGCGGATGCCCACCAACATCAGAAGGTCTGGTATGATTGGTCAGCCCAGGAGAGGTCATTTAATCCTGGACAAAAGATACTTGTACTCCTTCCAAGTAACGATAGCAAACTGCTAGCTAAATGGCAAGGACCTTTTCAGATCCAGCAGAAACTTGGAGCTACCACCTATAAGGTGGCAACATTCATAATCGACACCTAGAATTAATGATCTGATTGAGCGCCTTGGGAAAGCCTGATACCTCACAACTCTAGATCTCTGCAAGGGCTGTTGGCAGGTGATAACATGTTCCTTTATCTACCTTGAGAAATCACCAGTAAAACACTTCCTTCAGTTATTATTTATTAAAGCATTAAATGATTGAAAAAATTATCATGCACATGGATCTCTTTTGTTCAGAAAACCACAGGCTGTAGAACAGTTAGCTGCGGTCCATCTTCCCAAAAGAGTACCTCAACTTAACAGTATACAAAGTTTTATATGAGAATGTGCGTCTATCTGATTGGTTAAAACTGATGGGGAGAAATCATAGTTTACACTTAATTCCTCCTTCGTTGGTGCCCCAAACTGGTCCCAGCCTCTCAGCACTCAGCCTCGTCCAATCCAGGGGAGCAGCACCTAAAAAGGGAAGTCTCCTAGTCTGCTACACGTGCACTAAATGCTTTTCCCTATTCTCTCACCTTTCTAATAGCCTGTTGTCCTAGTGACCGTGAAAGCAACCCTGACTGAGACTCCAGATGTTGTTTTGTCTCAAGTAGTCCAATGACCCACCGTATCATAGGATTTAGTGTCCCTTCACCTTGAAGCTTCTACACTTTCTGTCTAAACACTGTCTACACATCTAAATTCTTATTCACCATTATACCTAACACAGGTACCACTCACTCAACGCTCAAGGGAGCTGACCACCTTCCGGACACCATGAGGGCTATTCCAATTCACAGTCCTGCCTTTTGGATTACATAGAGCCCCTGCAACATTTCAGCGGCTGATGTATCAGGTACTGTGTGTTTTGTCAGAGTTCTCTGCAGCGTATCTTGATGATATTATGATTTATAGCTATACCTGGGACGAACACCTCAAACATCTAGGAAAGGTACTAGGGTGTCTAAAAGCAGCTGTGCTAACTGTTAATCCATCAAAATGCGTCTTTGTCGAGGCTGAAACTGAATATCTGGGACTTGTCATAGGAAATGGGGTGATAAAACCACAAGTAAGCAAAATTGGTGCTATTGAGTCCTGCACTTTGCCACAGACAAGAAAACAACTTGGATCGTTTCTTGGCATGTCAGGGTTCTACCAGGGCATCTCCCCCACACCGATCTAACAGGCTCTAGGTGTCCTAACCAGATTCAGTGGACGGAGGAGACTGAGTCCAGACTTGTATAGCCCAGATTTTGAAAAACCTTTTGTTCTTCAAACTGATGCTTCGGATAGGGGTCTGGGGGCTGTTTTTCTACAGGAACCACTGGATGAATGACACCCAGTGGCTTTTGTTAGCCGCAAGATGTTCCCAAGAGAGATGAGATATGCAGTGGTTTCTGTCATTTTTAATTTTTGTAGTAACTTTGTCTTTTTTTGTGGTATAATAAAACCCATTTGTTGAAGATTAAACCTGTGCCAGTATGTTCTTGGCTGCTTGGTCCTTGATAGTTATACATTGAAGAAGACTCTTGGATGAGAAGTGACGCGTCTTCAGAAACTTGAAGTCCAGCTGCCCTCTTTTTTTTTTTCAAGCTCTTAAGAGTGTTAGATGTATTATTTATGAATTTTACTGAAATTATCAAAATTAAAAAAAAAAAATCTAAATTCAATGAATATTTTTTATGCAGTAGTAAAATGTTAAACATTTGATGTTTTCTATTGAGAATTATGGCTTTATGAGATTTGCAAATAATTATATTCTGTTTCTACTTATATTTTACTTTTTTTTCTGGAATTGGGGGGTTGGTCTTGGTCTGACTTGGAGTGATCAGCTTTCCGGGCGGATCAGGATGTATATCAGAATCAATACATTTTTGGAAGGATTTGCGATTCCAAGAAAGTGCGCTTTAAGTGCTCAGAGTAGAAAGTGCTATATAAGAACCAGTAGATTTACCATTTAACCAGTCCATTTACCAAAATAAACCAAAATGGTACATTTCACATTAGCCATCCATCCATTCATCTTTTGCCGGTTATCTGGATTCAGGTTGTGGAGACAGCAGTCTCAGCAGAGAAGCCCAGACTTCCCTCACCCCAGCTACCTTCTCTAGTTCTAGCCAGCCAAGAGATGGAATCTCTCCAGTGAGTCCTCGGTCTGCCCTGAGGCCTCCTCCTGGTAGGACATACCCAGAATACCTCACTTAGGGGGCATCCAGGAGACATCCTAGTCAGATGTCTGGACCACCTCAACTGGCTCCTTCTTGATGTGGAGGAGCAGCGGCTCTGCTCAGAGTTCCTCCCAAATGACTAAGCTCCTCACCAGATCTCTAAGGCAGAGCCCAGCCACATTGAAATAAGAATAACTGAGAAAGATTGTCTTGATGTATACTTAAGAAAAGCTCAGTAGGTATGGAGCCATGGACTCCTCATTTGTGAACTGTCATAAAGTAAAATATGTATTGCTTTGATTAACTGCAGAGTCTTAAATTTGATCAGAATTACAGCTTTCAGATTGCAACTGTGACCATTATACTGCATTTAAGGAAGCCTACTGGTGAAAAAAGAGAGGAAAAAGAACCACATAAGATTTATTAAGCAGGTAATGTAAATCTTTAATGATGCTAATTTACTTAAATGACATCAGTATTCATTCCGATGATTAATCAACTTTGCATTCCAACAATAGTTTATAGTTCAGATTATGATCAAATTCAAGGCTGAAGTTCATTCTGATACTTTAGTGTCTCTAACTTAGTACGCTCCTTAATGAGTGTTATGTGTTGCAGGTTTCCTTCCATTCATATAACACTGGAGATATTCAGGATCACGTCTGCATGTTTCCATTCAATTTGTTTCAACAATAACAATAATAAACAACAACAACAATAAAAAGACCAAAACCTGTCTTTTCGCTCTGTATCTACTGGAGATTTGAAATGGAACTGGAGACTGCCGGTCGAATCAGCTCTTCCATTATTAGAGCAAGGGTGTGGCACAACTGTTTAGCCTGAAACAGAGATTTACAAATTAAATTAGACTTGAATGCACAAATCTTTTGACAACTTCTTCAGCGTTCGAAGATCCAGAGAGCTCAGTGGTGTGTGTGTGTGTGTGTGTGTGTGTGTGTGTGTGTGTGTGTGTGTGTGTGTGTGTGTGTGTGAAACC
>VVHJ01062972.1:16120-27371 GCA_015107715.1 Tylochromis polylepis | reverse complement strand
GAGCTGCCACCCAGACCAAAGAAAAATAGAGAAAAAGGCCAAACAATAACATCTTTAGGTCATCTAAGTGACTTATATATCATGTTTAACCTGAGTAGCGAAAGACCGCGGGGGGTCTGAAAGCGATGCACCGGGAGTCCGGTGTTTTGCCGGCTCTAGTGAGCCATCTCCGAAAACGTCAGAGCACTTTTGCAAATATGTGACGTCTTGATGAATCGAGCAGATATTTGGAGTTTACACAGCTACATTCTCACCTGAAAATATCTGAGACGTTTATTTTGTGACCCAGAATGTTGCATTTGAAAATGTAGGTGTCCTCCGCTGCCGTTTGTACCGCCTCCGTTGCTGCTGCCATTGGTGGAAACTGGAATGGGCTGGGCCGCGCTATGAATTCTGGGATAGGTTGGGCCACGAAGGATACACCTGATCCATCCTTCAAATCCGGGGAAATTAAGGACGCATTTGTTGCCGCATTTGGAGCATCCTTGGAATTGGGACAGCCTTTGTCGCGTCGCTGTGACATCATCGGCCTTCAAATGCGTCCTCCGAAGGATGCTGCCTACGTTTTGGGACACAGCAATTGTCTGTGTTGTCCTCCCTTCAGTGTCACGCCGTATCCTCATACTACACTGTGTGTTCTGTCTGCTAGTCTGTTTGCGTAGCTATTTGTACTCTCAGTTAAGTTACATCAGTGTTCAGCAATAAAGCTGCTTTTGAGTTTAAGTTTCTGTCTCCGTATTTGAGTCTTCGATTGGGTCCTTTTCCTGCCTGCCTGCACACAGACATGACACTTACCTTATTCCCAGTTTTGTCCTCATCATATCCAGGAAAGAAAAGCGGACACTCAAGCTGCTAATGCTAGTCTTGCATATTCATAAATTCGCAACAACACTTGTCTGCTGTCTGCTGTTTGGTGATTGTTAGGTTGTGTAAAGTGGGTCTACCAGCTGCTCATTTCTGATGTGAAATAGCCCAATAACACTAAACCAGCAAGATACAAAAGGCAAAAAAGTGGCACAAACTTGTGTTTGCTTATGATTGCCTTGTGTAGGCTGATATCTGAAGCCACAGGGAGTATAGGATCTGGTTTCCTATGATGCCACAGGTTTCACATCCCTACACAACAGCTCCTCACATATGTAATCACAGTGACACGTGCTTCCAGTGGGGTTCTGCAGGGACATGCCTAAATGGATGAGGAAGCTATTATCACCTCTTCCCAGATGTTCTTGGCAGAGTCTTGGGCTGATGTAGCAATGATAGGTTTTTAATAAGCACACCCGATCATACTACTTCATTCCACTTTGAAGCAAGGGAATACAGCCGATGTTTGGCTGTAAAATGTATTCCGGGGGCAAAGGAGTAACTTACTGATGTAAGAGACAAGGTGAAGCCATGCTGTTTGATTTTTTTTCCCTTCACATGGTTGGAAAATTCACTGCACTCCATGCATGATGTAAAACACCATGAATATAAAGTAGTGTGACCACACTCTGACTTCCTCTAGCTCATTTCCCTCCTCATACTATCAAAACTTCATCCTGTAGAGCCTTGAGTGAATGCTTACACAAGCACTGAGCACACGAACGCCGATAAAGTGGGTCAGGAAAGTACAACTGGTACATTTCAGCAACATAACCTGTTTGGCTTACGGCAGGTGTGTGTGTGTGTGTGTGTGTGTGTGTGTGTGTGTGTGTGTGCACGCGCGTGCGTGCGTGTGTGTGTGTGTGTGTGTGCGCGCGCGTGCGTGTTTTTGTGTGTAAGTGAGAGAGCAGGTGGTGGTGGTGGTGGTGGGATTAAAACTCCTTTAACAGCAACAGTAAAAATCAATAGAGAGAGTTTGGTTGTCAGAGCCAATGAATCAGGAGGATATAGCTCAATACGCGGATCAATGGCCCAACCTATAATCATTGTATTTCTCGCTGCTAAATGTCTTTCCTGATCATTGTTGAGAAGCCGAGAGGAGCCAAAGGAGATGAGGAAAAGGTGAGAGAAAGCGATCCTCATGCAAGTCCTCAGATGTTGTACTGCTGGATGGCTTATAAATATTGTACTGCTTTAGTGCTGAGAGAGTTTGCTGTTCCTTAATGTTCCTACTTCTAGCATTTGACAGGGACCTGGGTGACAAGTTTTACACTCTGCATCATTTATACATGAATTTATGGCAAGAATGCACTACATTTTTATGCAAATGTACTAGTTTCTATTGCTAAAAGATAGAGGAAAGAAGAAATGCAATCCATTTGGGGGTGGGGTGGGGGGGTTGCTTTAGTAAACATGGATGCATGTTAATGTATGTCAGTTTTCCAAAAGAAAAAAAAGCCCTGTGACTCACTGAAAGTGATAAGTTTTCTGCTTTGCAGCAACAGCAATTTACTTGGAGATGAAAAGGAGAACTGAGCCAAGAAGAGTTTCATCATAAAGACAAAGGCAAAATCTTTTTTTCACAAAAAAATGTGAGAAGTATGAGCTGATGAGCTGATGGATTTTGACCCCCGGTTACGTCATAAAAAAAGGCCACATATCAATGTCTGGGACTCATTTGTTGTTAACATTCATTCAACAACATTCAGTTCTCATATTTGATGCACTGGGTGTGGCAGAAATGGGCAAGTGTAAAAACCCAAGCTACTTTGACAAGGGCCACATTACCATGGTTTCACATACTCTTGGTCAACACTGATGAGGATCAAATACATCTGATCAGTCATACCTGACCACACTGGTAAAGCATGTCTGTTGTTGGAATATAACAGTTCCAACAGACGTTTCTTAGTTTTTCAGTTAACAAACTGGGCTGGTGGCACAACATCTGAAACACCATCTCATTTATGATATTGGAATTTGGGTTCCAGTATCTAACAATTTATCAAACTGAAAATCACTTCAGTGTTTCCCAGTGAATAAACAAGAGTAAATATGAAGAGAGACTGTTTGAAAGTGTGAGCTTTTGCTTTTCACCCAATCTGTGACAGCCGGCTGCATACCCCCGTGTTCAAGTGCGGTCAATCGGAACAGCTAAACACTTTTGGCCTCACATATGGTCGGGTAACAAGCAAACTGGTCTGCTTAGAGCAGACTCTACACAAGTAACTAAATCACGAATTGTCCACCAAGCATTAAAGTCTGGGTTTGTAAGATACGTAACTTACACTTCATGGGGTTTGGGCGGATTAAAAGGATTTCTGATATCAAAACAGCCAAGAGAAAATGCAGTCACAAACTGCTGAAGACGTATTTGAGACGGAAAAGCTACAGAAAGTGTATTATACTGTGGTTCAATTTAGCTCACCTGTGAGGGGTGCAGCTTTGTTTTTTCCTTCTTCAGAGAATAAAATTTCTTATTTCCTCTTATTTCCTCATTTGTATCTCTTAAGCAACAGCTTCATATGCAAAATGCCATCATCTTGACAAAAAGACAGTTGTCAGAGAAGCAAGGCAGATGCAATCAAGGTTGTGATATTTTTTTTTCCAAAGATCTCATTATGCTTCAGCAAACTACAGCTAAGCCAAAGACAAATATTACAAGGACAAAAGACACATTCAAACATTATTAGATGAGGTAATGAGCACTGTTTTAAGCATACTAACGCTTCAAGCCCTGTTTAGGTGTGGATTCAAATCATACCATACATACAGATCATAAAATCACAAATTCATTATGGTATCTTTTATGATATGGACGGTAAGACTTTTGTAGGTCCAGTAAAATTTCTGTAACAATGATGCGAAACATCCTCCAAACCCAACATACACTATTCAATATGCCAACATGTGGCTCAAGCTATGGCTTGGCTAACTGTACATGAAAAATGTACTAAACTAATAATGCGGACTGCATTCAAATGTGGGGCACTTGAAATGACGAGTTAAAAGGGGGACAGAGGGAAGTGGGAAAGACGAGGAAGATGGATGTGCATTTATTTTTCAAAATGTAAAAGCATCTCTTGGGTAAGGGGTGGCATACTTCGAGACGATCAACAAATCCAAGTGTCCTCTAGGCATTTCCTCTTTCTGTTTAGTTCCTCAGCTTAGTCATTTAGTTCGCTGACAGAGCTATGATAAGAAAGTGGCCATTTTCACACACATTTCCTTCTTAACCTTCCTGAAACACATGTCTGAAAAAACAATTTCCTCAAGCCTTTTGGGAATGACAGTCCAATCCCTCAACTGATTTTGCAAAGAAAAACTCATTAATGAGACAGACATTTTTCTACACAACTCAACAGCTTAGTCCATAAGAATATTTGGAAGCGGCTTATAAAAAAATCCTCCATGGATTAAACAAAAAGGAAAGCTCAGTTTCTTTTTTCTTTTTTTTTTCTACAGAGCGGTGAAAAGAGTATTAGACACACCCCACCCACATGCACAACATGCACACAAATGCCCCCTGACTCTCATCCACCCCCTGTGTAGATTGAAATGTCAGCAACGCTTCGGATTGTTATAGTCCACGTTGGAGCCTGGCTCAGGATTAATGTACATATGGGAAACAATGGAGCATCTACAACGCTCACTCAGGCAGATTCTCCACATCCCCTCCTACTGTAGCTGCAGTGGGATGCATGTGGCTTCTCCTTATAAAGAGACAAGCACTTTGATGTAAAAAGAGAGGCAAGGGGGCAGAGGGCCCAACAAAGAGGGAGTTTAACTGCCTTTCATGTCTCCCCTTCCCTGCACCCCGACACTCCACTGTTTTGCCTTAAACAAGCCACTAAAGCCAGACACATCTACAGGGTTTGCCACTGGAGGCGCGTCAGTGCCGCAGATTGGAGCAGTGGTGGTGGTTGCTGCTGGTGTTGGGGGATTTTGTTTCATCTTCTTTTTCCCCCTAGAGGTGCAGTTTCTAAAGACGGCCACAAAAACAAGCAAGATAAAGAAAAATCGGAGTCTTGGATAAAAGGTTCAGGGAGCTCAGTATTGTGGCTGCGGGCAGCACTAATTAACAGGTCACTCCTATTAAAGAAAAAAAAAAGGCACATGTACAGTTTTAATCCAGCTACTTACTATTGAGTTGGGGTGATTTCTTTATTTCTGTCCATATTTCACTATGAGACTAGTAACTGATGTTCTCTCTGATACAAGTGGAAATACATACATTCGAATGTGTGTCTGAAAAATCTGAAGAACAAACATGGTCTTAGGGTGTGTTCATATCTTGCCCAACACATACAGTAGTTGGCTGAATAAAAACAGACTGTCTGCCCTTTAACAATCAGCCAATATTACCGCCAGTTCTGTGGCCACCTCCTACAGCTACACTCACACATACAACTTGACGCTTTGGTGCTCTCAGCTCCCATTCACCCTGAATGGAGTGATGTTATGCATTGTTGAACTGAAGTGTGGAGCCATTGTTTCACTTTACCTGCAGTAATTTCACTGAAGAGTTTTGCGGAGTTTATATTTTCAAGCACAAGTGCAGTTTCCAGCCAATCACATCAAGAGCGAGGCACTCGTTTGTGCTGCTTATAGCTCGGCATCAAAATGAAGGAGAAGCTGAACTTGTTGTAGGGATGTTGTAGAAAACCTGATCTACGGATAGATCTCCTTTGCTATGGAAGTGTTCACATACTGTACAAAAAAATCTAACTTTCAGTTACGTAAGAGAAAGACAGTACAGCAGCAACTCCTCACATAGACTGCGTCTGAAATAGTCTACAAGTTAGTGAGAGCTGTTATACAATAGTGTGGGCTGAGTCCAACCATCCTATGGAGCAACATAAAAACACAAGTACAAAAATAAACTGGGATCTCTCTAGAATCATCTCTTGTGTACAACCAGGATGATTTAAACATTACAGCTTTTAGTGAAATGTAAAGTATTTACATCTTAGAGAGCACAAAGCACAGCTCAGTGTTACTTTATTTTCTGGCTTTTAAGTTTGAAGCTTCGTACAAAGTCTTTGTAATATGATGTGCTTAATCAAGCTGACATAATGACTCTATAACAGTTAACTTGGCTTCCTTTCATCAGCAGACAGGTTAATTATTTCACAGAATAATTAGACAGTTAATTTGTTTTATGCAATGATTAGATTTTTCTTTATTTTCATGACTGTAATTGAAAATCTCAATTTGACCAGCTCAGTCAATGTAGGTGTCTGAACCTGCAGCAGGTTGAATCACAGTGCATCCAAGAGAAGATACAGCCTACTGCTTTAGTCTATACTGTATCTCCCAGGGATGTGGATTCACATCAGTTCTCTCATTGACACTGGCAACAATGCAACAAGCAGATTGGTGCACAGATATAAAATGATATTGTACTTCCATCAATCAATAATCAATTATTTGAGGCCCATGCTGCACACTCCTGTGCAGCTTGAGATCATTGCTTAAAAGATATTTCACAGTTTAGACATACACAACACAGACAAACAACATGTGGGTCAATCAATAATTGCAAATTGCGTTCCTCTATGGTTCACGAAAGGTTGGCTTTGAAGTATATGTTATACATACACTAGTGCAAATGTTCACTTTAGACCTCTTTGAAAGAACTTCATGAACTATAACCATCATGAAGGCAGAATTATTATTTTTTATTTTCTTTTTCTTTCTTTCTTTTTTGGTTGCTGCAAGGTTAACAGGTGCTCCTGGTTTAGGCTAGGTATACCTGGATGTGATCCTGCAGTCTCTGCGGTGACAAACTTTAAGATTTAATTAAAAGATTAAATCACAGGTTACATAAAAAATGAAGGCTGTGATTTCTGGTAAGATGAGTGCAGCTTTAACTCTTTACCACTTATATCTGCATTGAGATTTGCAGATATAACAATAGCTTCTAAGGTAAAGTATTCATTAAATGAGGAAGGCTTTTTGTAATAGCCACATAACACTAACACTGATTTGACAGTAAATTTGCTCACAAATTCACAATTCTCTAATTCATAACTTGCCCCATGAAATTCACAATAAAAAATTAAACTTTAATTTCTTAGCAGTTCAACTATCGTGGTATATTTTGCATACCATGAACTCAGTTACAAACGTAAGGACGTTACAGTCCACAGGGAAAGAATACCTACAAATGATCATATTTGACATGGTGGAAACAGTCTATTTTTAGCATTCAGTATTAGGAATTCATTCAGGAAATTCAGATTCAGGGAATCATCAATAATTAATTATTAATTGTTACAGTGGTCTCAGATCAACTGTGAGATATAATATTATATCAGATATATAAATTACCCAGTACACTGTCAAATAAGACAATACTGTATTTCCAGCTTTAGCTTGCGAGATTTATCTCATTAATACTATAATTTCTACATCTACATTATTTTACTCAAAAACAGAACTTTTTGTATTATATATTTAATGTGTTATATATAACACATTAAAGTCATGAGGTCACTTTTAATAATAAGCCATCATCATAACTTTCGTGACTGTCAAGAAAGAAAAACAGATCATCTTGAGCTTGGAAGAGCAAAAGTTTGATATTTTAGGAAATATGATTTTTACTTTCTTGTTTTGACATAAGAAGACTGAAGGCTACAGTAAGTTATTCTAACTTAGCACAAAGACTGGAAACAAACAGCTACCCTGGCTTTGTCCAAAGCAAGTAAATAAATAATTGTGCACAAAGCTTAATAAACTATTGACTGGGTGCTAAGCAACACTAACACTCTCCAGCCTGTGCTAAGAACTTCTCATCGTGCCACAAGAGTAGATGGGTGTATTTTACAAAATGTTGACTGATTTAACTAATTATCAGAAAAGTCCATTAGTTTGCAGTCAATTTACTACCCGATAAACTGGCTAATTGTTTCAGCCTCACTTAAAAATACAGTTTTTAAGTGAGTACAGTTTTAGTTTTTAGTCATATATATAAAATTACAGTATGTAATTGTTCTGTGTTTCATGTCCACTGGTTCATTAGTGGAGGAGAAATTTGAGATTTTCTCAACCATTCCTGTATAAAATGCACTGGGCTGGTCCAAGCACCAATAGAGCCCATAGAAAAAGGCACCTTTGTATATTTATGAATAACTTCATTTTCAGATGCTTCCATAGTCTGACTCGAACCTTTAAAAAAAATGCATATATGACTTGTGTTGAAAAGAAAAGCTCACAGTGCAGCCAGATGAGACAGGTGGCAAATCTGAAAGAGAGCTATTATGTACCAATCATTGAAAAGGCTGAATTTTCAATAATTGCACATGTCCTTGCAGTTTGAAGGGCACAGCTTTATCATATGCACTAGAAAAGCACGCAGGCTGAGTCCGGACATTTACATTTATATACATGCATTTGGCTGATGTGTTTTTCTGAGAAGTGACTCATAATAAAGGCAACATTAGATTTAGCTCAGACGTTTACGTCACTTATGAAGCAGAAGAAAGGTCACAGATGGAGTATCCCGAAATAATGACACCAAATAATCCACCGGTGTCTCCGAGATACGCAAACGACATGGATAAATCACAAGACTGCCAACCAGGAGCTCACTGTTCATTTCCCCAGTGAAAGCTTTGTTTTTGCATTTAGTTCCAACTTGTTTTCACCTGCTGCTTTAAGGAGAGATCCTGGTTTGGGTTCCAATCGTAACACTAAATCTCCACTTTAAGAAATGACACAAAAGCAAACCCAGTGCATTAATTAGGTGTCCTGATGCAGGCTAATGAGTGGGACTGAGATCAGGCCAAGTGATACTGTAAATAGAAAATGTAAGGAGAAATCAGTGGAAACAATAGGACCTAATAACAACAGTCAAGCTGATTTCCCTTAAGGAAAGAGGGTCAGTGCACAAGGAGGTGTTCCATCTCTTGTCACTGACTGTGGAACAACTGAGAACCACCAAAAGGAGACATCCACAGACATGGATGATACCAAATGTTCAATTAGTCTTATCTGGAATTATAAGGTCTGAAAGATGTTGTGGGAGACCCTTTATATCAACAAAGGATTAGTGTAAGTATATAAGCTTTTTTACAGAGCGATGTACTCCTGCATGGGTGCACTGGTTCTTAAGTGGGGACTGGCAGGAGCCTTTAAAAGGATTCTCCAAGGTCCAAACACAGTGAGACGTTGTTTGTTACTGAAATGTTACCACAATGATAGAATACGTTGAGGTATTTTTTTTCCCTTTAAGCCTGCCTGCATTAGCGTATCTGATGAATCACAGGTTTCGTTCCACCTGCGGAGGCTCTATGATTCTCAAGCAAAGAAACAAACAGCAACAACACTGCATTAGAATACAAGTGAAACCAGGCTCCCTTCTACACATCTAAAGCAGTGAAATGTGCGATCGAATGCAAGGCTTTAGGCAGTGATTTAATAAACATGCACATGGACTTAATGTGAGCGCTCGGACTTTCATTTCTCCTGAGACGGCAGAAAGGCTAAAAAGGAGAAAAATTAAATACTTTAGTGGGAAACTTTCTGCATCTAATTTCTTAATAATCTCTGTTTCAGATATTTTTTTGATAAACAGTTTCTCTAAACATCTCATTATGTAACTTCCTCTCGTCTCTCCAGGATGTACCCTGCCACTCGCCCTAGGACAGCTGGGATAGGCTCCAGCCCCCCTGCGACCCTGAATTGGATAACCGGAAAAAAACAAATGGAAGGACTGAGTGATGGATGGAATTGTTTATATGGATGCTTTTGTGGAAGAAAAGCTGTAGTATTGCGAGGCAGCCAATCACCTTGCAATCGCAACATTTATCCTCCACTCTCGAGGTATACCATAATCATCCACTCTGTCTCATACAAAGTTCATCATATTATATGGTAGCTACGACTCAGGCAAGATGGCAGGCTGTCCAGTGAAGGTCGTGGTTTGATCCCTGGCTCTTTTAGTTTGCAAGCAAAACCATACTTAGACAAGATGCAGAACCCAAAAACTACCCCTAATATGTCATTTCTGGGTGAAAATCAAAAAATTGTATGTATACATTAAAAAGTACTATCACTTTGATTTCACTGTGGCCATAAAAACATTAAAATCACCAATGCATTTGCACATCAGCGTAATCTTTTCAGCTTCAGGACACTGTGACATTCATATGGCAACACACATATCTAATATTAAAAGAGTCATTTCCTTTCTCAACATGAGGACATGTGCCTGCAATTGTTGGGGACTATTTTCAGGAGTGGATTAATAGATAGATAGATAGATAGATAGATAGTGCACTCCAGTGTGGAGATAAGGCTCTTGTTTTGTTTTGTTTTGTTCTTCAAGATAATACTGTTCAGTACTATCTGAACAGTATCAACTTCAGTGAAATCATAGTGACACTATTACTGTTGGGTTCAGATACATTAAATACAAATACTTCCTGCATTTCTTTGTTACCAAGATGTTGCATAATGGAGTTTGATAAAGCCTGTGTTCCACACCGAGTGCTCAAAGTTTGACAAATATGGAGCTCAAACAGCAAAGAAGGCTATTGGTTGCATTATGGGAAATGGAAGATTTTGACACAAGAGAGAAAAAAATGGCAAATTATTCACCTCAACTAGAATTCAATGGTTCCTTTTCAGTCTCTCTCTCTCTCTGGAAAATCTCTGAAGTTTATGGTGATTGTTTTAATGTCGTGTTATTGATTTCAATCATACAGTCCAGCCTTGCTTACATTCGTATCTATTGTACTGCACTGTAGCGGAATAATTGAATCGGAGCCCAAAAGCAAAACAATATCGATAAGAAATGGCTGCAGTTTAGTGCATGTGTCCACACTCCTCCACTGCCACTCTCTCCAACGGCCACTTCGCCCGCACCCATCGCAGGTCGGAGCGTTCAAAATCACTTCTCACTTTGTGAAGTGAGGACGGCCGTGCGCTCACGCTCTTATTACAAAACACGTCATTATGAGCGCTGTGTCCTGCACTCATCCTTTCATCTGCAGGCTCTTCCAGCGAGCGTTCGTCGGTGCGTCACTGCTGTTTAAACGCAGGCAGGGAAAACGGGAAGAGCTGTCCTCTCTCCAGGTGAACGAGTATGAGGGTGTGGGTGTGTGCGCTGATTGACTGGTGCATTATCTACCGATGGAAAACTGATCACTCTCGGTGAGCAAGTGTCCCGCTCCCAGAGTTGGATTTGCACCTTTTCCTGTTTTCACTTCTTTTTCCTCCCCAAGGGGAATATATATATATATATATATATATATATATATATATATATATATATATATATATATATATATCACATATGTATATATATATATATATATATTTATATTTATATATATATTATTTTATTTTTTTTTTTTTTTTTTGTTAATAAATTTTTTTT
>VVHJ01062971.1:1961-16772 GCA_015107715.1 Tylochromis polylepis | reverse complement strand
TTTTTTATTATTTTTTTTTTAAAATTTTTTTTTTTTTTTTTTGCTCATAAAAACTGAAGGAGAGTTCTCGCAGGTCGATCTGTGTCCACTGAGGAGGAAGGCAGATTAGATTAGATCATTTAAAGACTAATATAATCCCGCACAAACCGACTGTGGAAGGACGTTTTGGAGCGAGCAGTGGCCTACATCCCCCCCTACACAACTGCCCATACAGAACTTAAAAATCTATTTCTTATCCATCTATTTATTCTTATTATTGCCTGTTTATTGTTTGGTTTTACTGTTTGTTCTTTTCTGATGTGTGTAGGACAGATGCCAGTGAAGCGCCGCACACATGTTAACGGGCACACACGTGATCTCCTGGGATGTCCGTGTGGACGATGTGAGTTTCAGACCACACTGCTGTGCCGTTTCAGGTTCCACTCCTCTGTTCGGTGATTCACTTCAGGCCACTAAATTCTACTCATGCTGCTGGTTTCTGTCGACCTTTCCCACTCAAACAACCTCTCTCAATATCAGCGAACGTGGCGTCTCTCTGAGTTTGTCGCTGCCTTTGACCTTTGAAAGGATTCTCGATTCTGTGATTCCAGCCACGATAAGAAAATTAAAAACCTCTGCTCTACCTTGGTCATTAAAGAGGAATTAAGAATTTTAAAGAGGAAATGCAGAAAGACTGAGAGGAAGTGGAGAAAAGATCAACCAAATGCTTCTCTCATTGCTCTTAAGAACCTGGTTGCAGGATTGCTCGACTACCAGTGTTGTGGGCATTTTGAGTTTCACGCCCTTTTGTGTTATGTTCCTGTTTGTATAGTTTAGGCTTCTGTTGATAGTGAGTTCTGTTTCCCTATTTAGTTCTCGTCTAAGTTCCTCCCATGTCTGTGTTCTCCCCACTATGTCAGTTATGGCGTCGCGTCTTCAGTGTGCAAGTCTGTCAGGTCCCCTGTGTTTAAGTCTCCCTCACCCTTTGTCTCCCGTCGTCTCCCCTGTTTGTCACATGTAATCTCCTTGTCCGTTTAGGTTCCCCTCGTGTCTCTGTCCTCTGTTCCTGTCTGTGCGTGTATGTGCATGCGTCCCTTTCTGTTCTCATGTTCCCCCTCCTCGTGTTCATTCCACATCTCCTCCGTTTGTCATGATTATCCATGTTCCCTCGCTCCCTCTCTCATCCTCTCCGTAACTATCCCATGTCAGGTCCGTGTGTCTCAGGTTTGTGTCTCTGTTTCCTGTTTTATTTTGACAGCCTCGTGTTCCACGTTCATTTGTATCAGCGGTGTTCCCCGTGTGTTTCCACTTCCCTCGTCACCCTCGTGTGTATTTATGTTCTGCTGCCATTCATTCTTCGTCAGGTCGTCTGTTATCTTCATGCCATATTTCCAAGATTTCACGTTTTCAGGTATTCATGTATTTTCGCCAGGTTTCCATGTTTAGGCTTTTTTTATGTTTACGTTCTAGTTTCCCCAGTTTAGGTTTAATCAGCCACAACAAAAGGCTCGCTTTCTGTTAGAGTCAAGTTTCGTTTTCACATGTGTGCATTTGGGTCCTCCTCCTCTCTCCACACAGTCTGCTTCCGCTGACTGTGGCAACCAGCTGAAATTCAGGGAACTGCTATCTTTCACAATCCATCACTAACCATGGTCACAAGTCCAGAGTCCTTTTAAAACTAATGAAATCCATGATTGGTCCTCCGTCTACCCATTCGTCATCTTCACTGGAAAAGAATGAACAATGTCTGGAACATATTACCAATAAAATGATTGATCTTTGTAGAGCTAAACCCAGATCCCCCCTCCCACCCCACTGAGATCTCAGTGGAAACACCAGAACGCACAGTCTGAACTGTGAAAGAAGTCCTCTCTGGAGGGCTCAGGTCATTTCAGACCCGTTTCCCCGCTGCCGTTTTTATTCAAAATTTTAGAGAAGACTGTGACCAGCCACTGATTTACAATAATCAGATTTCTGGGTTGTGCTTACGTCACAGCACCGAGAATTTAAAACTCTCTTCCACATTTTCGCACTCGGCTAATTCGTTCATAACTACACACTCAGCATGCCGTCCTTTACCTCACAGAGTCCCATCATCTGCAAACAGTGATTCCCCCATTTCTGACTGACTCCAGTGAAATAAATCATTTATTATTATTATGAAATTAATGCTGGCCTGATCCCACTGCCTGAGTTAAACCTTTTCCTCTCATGTGCTTTTGTGAGAAGTCTGTTGCAGCTTGAGTCGATCTCCCACTTAGAAAATCCATTATGTAGTTCAACATCTTCCCCTCATAGCAGCTAAGGCTGATTATTTCCTGGTGTTCTCATTTATCCTGTGTTCCCACCATCATTAATACACTCCACGCCATTGTGATCACTCCTGTCAGCTACATGGTGCTCCTACTTATACCTTTAATTTGCTCGATTTATATCTTCCCTTAGAGTTCTAATTGTTTGCATGAATTGTTGAAATTTATGATCACAAACCTTTTCCCTTCTGCCCAGACTTCAATAACCACATACTCCATGTCACGATCCTGGGTCATTTGACCCAGCGTTTTGAGTTTTAATACATTTTGATGTTTATGGTTTATGTTTAAGTTCATTAGGTTATCTAAGTTCTTTTCTATAATGCCTAGGTTGCTGTTATAGTTCATTGTTTCTTAGATTCCCTCGCCCTTCATGTGTTTCATGTCTGCGTGTTCTATGTGTCAGGCTCACGTTGCCATGCCTGCATCCCGTTATGGTTCCTGTTTTTATTTTGAAGAGGTCTGGTGTCCCATGTTCATTGTGTTTAGTTTTACTTCCCCGTGGCGTAATTATGTTCATTCTAATCAGCTGTCTCTCCAGGTGTTTCTACTTCCCCCGATCACCTCCTGTGTGCATTTAGTCTGCTTTGTTTCAACATCATGTTTCCAGGGTTATGAATTCCTGTCAGGTCTTCAAGTTTCAGGGTTCTCATGTCAAGTGTCTGTAACCAAGGTGACCGCTGACCCCAATTCCGGCAATATGGGAGTGAATTTTGCATAAGTTCTGGGTTGATTTGTTGCATCTCACCTGCTTTCCATCGCTGCTGCTGTCTCTGTGGTTGGTGTGCTTAGTCAGAAGTAAACTACTTACTGACACTATACCACTCGACAGTGTGAAATAACCCGGGCGATTTATTCAACATTGTACCCTCATTCGATCCACTCGACGGTCAAGTTTTTTTTTTCCCGCAATCATCCTTGATCAGTGCAGGATGGCGAGCCGCCCGAGCACCGCTACAGTGCGGTAGGACCAATGAACTTATTTAAACCAATTAATGGAACTCTATACCAGTTGGAAGATGGCCTGGCGTAGGTCAATTGACTTAAACTGAACTGGATTGGGGATCAAACTGGACTGAACCTCGTTCCCACTTCTCCTGGGGACCACATTGTTTGTTGTGTATTACCATCATTATTCTTGTATTGTTTATTATAATTTTTTTCCCCTGTTTAGTTGTTTATAAGATTCACCTGAACATAATATATATAATTTGGAGTTCTATTTTTGTTGGTTGTGTTTTGTTCACATGCTCAGGCTCCGTAGTCAATTCTACTTCTGACAAATTTATACCTCATTAAACTGCAGTCAGGTGCCCTGCCTTATACCGTGTTACATGTCCGTGTTCTCGTTCTTGTTCTAGGATTTTTTTTATATTTAGCTCACCCACTTTAGGTTATTGTTTAGTTTTGCCTTTGCCTTTTGTTTTATACAGTTTCACCGGCCTTGAATAAACAGCTTGTTTTTTGATACACTCAAGTTTTGCTTTTGCGTGTCTGCATTTGGGTCTTCCTTCTCACTTCCACACAGTCTGCTTCCGCAGATCATGACACTCCACTTCTGATCCAGCGTCTGTTACCCTACAGGGGATGAAGGTAACAGCCTCCTCCTACCTGTCCCGTCTGATAGCTGCATACCCATCCATCCATCCATCTATCTATTCTCTACCGCTTATCCTTTTCAGGGTCGCGGGGGGGCTGGAGCCTATCCCAGCTATCTTAGGGCGAGAGTCAGGGTACACCTTAGACAGGTCGCCAGTCTGTCGCAGGGCTAACACATAGAGACAGACAACCATTTGCACTCACATTCACACCTATGGGCAATTTAGAGTTTCCAATTAACCTTAGCTGCATACCCATTTATAATAAAATTTAAGGAGGGTTTGAGCCATGTCTCCTGGACACAGAGCAAGTCTGTCCTTCTGACTATAAATGAAGTGCTACTAGTCTTGCTCTCTGCTGGAGGATTAACATTCTAAATACTGATGACCAGCGCTTTGTGAACGTGGACATTTAGCTGCTCTCTGACTTCCTTCTCAAAGCCCAATGATGGACAGCTGTTTTCATTATGATCAGTATTCTTTCTGTTTTAGATTTGACCTCAGCGGTCATATTCATAACTCCTACTTTGAATACTATCCTTCTTTTGTTGCGTAACACTTGCAGCGGTTTGCCCTCCCACCCTTTTTGTTGTCAGGGCTTTCTTAGCATCTGAAACTTTCTCTTTCACTCTTGACCACAGTAACAGCACATGGGTTTGACTTGGGTTCTGCCCCACATGTACCAAACTCATGATCACACCACCACATCATGTTAGGATCAATTACTTTTTTGCTTTACTCAGCACTTGTAATCAAAGTTTGTATTTGATGTCATTCATTGTTCAGGTTTTTCTTTCATTTTGGTTGCATTGTGGGAACATTTTTAACCCGGGTAACCCATTTCTCCTCGCTGCCTTTATCTGTCACATGTTTGAAGGGCGGGACTAGAAGCAGACTCTCATCCTGAGATAATATCAGAGGAAAACAGTCAGACCTGCAACACAATTACACACCAACTGCTTACAGAAGGACAAACATGGACAGCACATATGCTCTGCTAGGTAAGTACATGGGAGCTCACTACGCATCTACTTTTAGCATTTATTTTCTATTTCTTTGGTTGTTGTCTTTTTGTTGTTTTTTTATGCATTTTTTTATTATTAAGCACTTTGTAGGATCTGATCTAACACATTAACTGTAACTGGTCCATAAAACATAAACATCAGCCACACGCTGCCACCGCCAAACTTGGATGTAAAATAAAAAACTTGATGAAACTTTTTAATGAAACAAACTTGAGAGCAGTGAGATTTTCAGCGCTCTCACATTTTCTGGTGACCTCTCGTAGTCATCCTCCTGTCCACAGCTGTTCCCTGCACTAACTATCATGTTGGTCTCTGAAAGAGAAACCAGACTTCAGCAAACTGTGTTACTTCATTTTAACTTAATTCAGTGCTGCAATGAAAAATAGCAACAGTTCAGGCAGCTCTGTGAATAATTATCCATGCAGGCCGTGCAGCCATCACGCATCCCTCATCACCAGCTGTCTGATGTTCAACACACCAAATCTACTAATCTGAGGTGACAAATAGTGACCAGTGAGAAGGGGCCAGTTTCTCAAATCAACTAAGCCTTCTACTCAACCAATTCTGATTTGCATTTGTTATCTGAAAACTCTGAAAATTTAAAATGGCTGGTGTGAAATTTAGCTTCATATATCAAACACTTTTCAAGATATATATTTTTGAAAAATGGTCCATTGACCCACTTTCACACAGTGAAATCTGAATATGTCAAAGACGGCCAAAGCCTAAAATTTTCACTGGTCTTTCCTACCATCAAAATGAATCAGGATCTTAAATCTGGGACAGATACATCATAAAATGTCTCAGCATGTTGTTCTACGTGGATTAGACTATCTAATGTTTTCGTTCATTCATTTAATCCAGCATGAAAACTGAAAAAAGATGGCTTTTTTTTTTTGTGACAGAATTTTATGTTAAAAAGTATTCAAAGTGCTTTGTTTTGCAATTTTGTGAAATTCAACCCATTAAATTCAGAAATTGTCAGTAATTGTTTTTTTTTTTAATTTGATGGTTTTTTTATATTAGTGTGTGCTGAAATACGACTTTGCAGGACTGCTGGACTTTTTCATCCATCTCAGCAGCCTGGTACTGCCAGTTCACTGTTTAGGGTCCAGATAACTAAAGCAAACTTTTTAGAGTTTGATGTTAAAAAAAACAAAAAAACATTTCCTTCCAAAGTAAAATGGAAGGAAAAGGTCAAATGTACCCTTCTGGTCACCATTAATATCACCATCATGTTTTTAATATTGTCTGGCAGATGATGAAGAAGAGGAAGAACCCGAGTTCCGGATCGTCCTTGTTGGCAAAACTGGAGTTGGGAAGAGTGCAGCAGGAAACACCATCTTAGGAACAAGAACTTTTATATCTACAACATCTCCTTCTACAGTAACGTTAGAGTGCCAAAAGGAAACGGGAGAATTTGGTGGTCACACGCTGGCTGTCATTGATACTCCAGGTCTGTTTGACACCAGTAAAACTGAAAAGGAGGTGAAAAGAGAGATCGCCAGATCAATCTCATTTGTTGCTCCTGGTCCTCATGTGTTTCTGGTTGTGCTCCAGGCCGGCAGATTCACAAAAGAAGAACAAGAAACGGTGAAAATCCTTCAGAAGGTGTTTGGACAAACAGCAGCACAGTACACTATGACCTTGTTCACACATGGAGACAATCTGGAGGCAGATGACGTGACCATAGAAACATTTATTCATAAAAGTAAAGCTCTCAATGACTTCCTCAGTCAGTGTCAGGGAAGATATCATGTTTTTAACAACAGAAAGAAAGATCCCACTCAGGTCAGAGAGCTGTTGGAGAAGATCAGCACAATGGTTCAGGGAAATGGAGGAAGCTGGTACACCAATGAAAAATTCCTAGAGGCAGAGAAAGCCATAAAAGAGGAGATGAGCCGACTTCTGAGAGAAAATCCAAACATGACAGCCCAGGAAGCACGAAGACTGGCAGAGAAGGAGAACTGGTTCATCCAGGCCGTTGTGGCCGCTGCTGGAGCGATTCCTGGCATTGGTCTTGGAGCCGGTGTTGGACTTGCTGTTGAAGTTGCTATAGGAGCAGGTGTTGGAGCTGTAGGGGGCCCAATTGGAGCCGCAGTGGGAGCTGTAGTGGGAGCTGCAGTGGGAGCTACAGCCGTGGCCGTGAAAAACGGTGCATGTCCTATACAGTGAAATTAATTTAGCTGTGACTCATTAAAGTCACCTTAACATGAAGATCAACAGTGAAGTTATTATTATATCATGTTTGTCTTTTCACTGAATCACGTTCACTCAGATGTTTGTTTATCATGATGAAGTGATCATTGGGATGTTCCTGAACTCTTCAATCTAAAATAATCAAAATGTCAGATTATTACTGTTTCCCCAAGTTTAACTATGACTCATGAATCAAACACATTAATAATGAAAGTTGTTTTCCTGTGCTGTCAAAGGAGGAATGGTATCCCTATTCTAATAATAATGCTACGGGTCAGTGTTTCAGCCTTCAGATTATTATCTTTTTAAAACTCTGTTTTAGGTCCATTTTCAATAAGAAGTAGGGACACCAAATCATGGAACTGCTTTTCATATAAAGTCAAAACTGTTCCTCCATAAAATGTTTGAAAAGACTAAAGAAAATGTTTTAACTGCTGTTTTATTGGTAATTTTTGCTTTGTATTGATGCTATTGAATCCTTTTTTATTTTTTCCACTTATTAGAATATATGCTGTATTTACCGAAGAGTCAACACTGTATGCAATGTTATCACTTCATAATAATAATTGTAATCACGCTTTTTCCCATGTATACTTTTAAATGCGCAAAAAATAAAAGCAAATTGATCAAATGTAGGAAACTGGATTCAGATACTTTGCACTGAAGACAATTCACTGAGATAATTTGTCTTGATCAAAATGTGACATTAAAGATGGCAGAGAAATTTGCTTCATGTTTCCTCTGAAATATTTCCATTTTCTTTCATGATAATATACAGTATAATATAATATATAATCCAGTGTGTGTTATATCATATTCTGCCCATTAATTTTCTCCTGCTTATCCGGGGCCGGGCTGGGCAGCAGTTTAAGCAAAGAAACCCAGACCTTCCTCTCCTCAGTGCCCTCCTCCAGCTCAGGTGTTCCCAAGCCAGTCGACACGTATAATCTCCCCAGCATGTCCTGGGTCTGCCCCAGGGCCTCCTGTTGGTAGGACATTCACAGAGCACCTCACCCAAAAGGCACCACACTAGTCAGAGGCCTGAACCATCTCACCTGGCTCCTTTCAGTGTGGAGTTGCACTGCCACTCTGAGTCCCTCCTGAATGACTAAACTCTTTACCTTATTTCTAAGTGAGAGCCACTCCCAGGTACCCTTTGGAGGAAGTGTGCAATCTTGTTCTTTCAGTCATTTCCCAGAGCTTGTGAGATGAGGGTACAGTTATAAATGAGCCTACAAACTGAAAGCTTTGCTTTTATACTTGGCTCTCTCTTAACCACAGACCAATCCATCTGTTAATCTTCCACTCCCCTCTTATGAACAGACTTGGAGGTGCTGATTCCCATTCCTGATGCTTTAGGCTCAGTTGTGAACCAGTCTATTGTGAGCTGGAGGAAACTACCTGATGAAGCCAATAGAACCACAACATTCGCAAAAACAATTTCATTATAATGCCAAATCACAACAACAGTCACCTCAAGCTGCTTTATATTGCAAGGTATACCCCTACAATAATAGAGAGAAAACCCCAACAATCAATAACACCCCTAAAGAGCTAGCACTCGGCAACAGTGGGAAGGAAAAACTCCCTTTTAACAGGGAAAAACCTCCAGCAGAACCAGGCTCAGGGATGGCCAGCAATCTCCACAACCAGCTGGTCAAGAGGGGAGGAAGACAGAACAAAAGAGACACTGAGAGCCAGAAATGAACAATAACTAATGACTAATGCAGAGTGGGCTAATGGAGCAGTGAAAATGTATACTATGTCTTCTGATGATGCTGCCTAAGGGAAGCATGTATAATGTAAACAGAATTGGTCCTAGCACTGAACCCTGTGGAACACCATAATTAACCTCAGTGTGTGAAGAGGACTCTCACACACTGAGGTTAATTATGGAGCTCCACCGGGAGAATACACATCAGTAAAGGGGTGAGCTGGAATTGATTGGTTGGTCAATATGCTTAGGCCACCAGGTTTGTAGGTTAGTCAAGAGACTACTTGAATGAATTGATGGTTTTGAGCTAGTGAGCTCACTGGATTCACTTTGAGCTCTTCATCTTAGAGCACTCTGAAAGCTATCAGAGATCTGGCAGTTATTATTGTACTCTTTTTAAACCCTTACTCATCTGTTACTTCTGCTTTGTTTTTGAAGGATACCAGCTATTCCCATTTCCAACTCTGTGATGGTTGCATTTCAAAATGATGCTTATTTGTCCTTTCCCGGGGCTTGTTGCACTATTTTAGTTCAGCATCTGTCTGAAACTAGCAGATTTGGCTCTTCTCTCTTTAACGGCTCCCTCACTGCCCTTCTGATTGGCTGCCCCTCCTGACAGCATATTGAAACATCTGGTGGGTGGGGTTTCTGTGCTGAGAGGTGGAGCATTAGTTTTTCACTGCTCCAGTGGTGTTGAGGTCCAGGTTTGTATATTCCCACATGCCAGCTGGTTGGCCTGCGGTGGGGATAAACTGTGTTGGACAATGTTAGTTTATGTTCAGACATGAAGGGTTTCATCAGTTCTGATGACATAAAGGTAACAGGGTTGCGTTGCCTAAAGCACTGCTTTAAATCTCCTGACACGCACAGACCCACTCGCACAATTACATCCAACATCCCACCGAATGATGAGGTCATGTCATTTTATTAATTCATGAGGAATCTGCTCTTAATCCCCTGATGTTGTTAACACACATCCTCCTGAAGTGCTGTAAAACTAAGTGATCAGTTAGTACTTACAGTTAGTGACTCCACTAAAGTAGCTTTGCATGATTAAGTGTTCAAAATAATCCTTGATCGGCCACTGTTTCAGTTCATCCTACGTCTGAAACAAACTCTTTTGCCAACTTGTTCCTGATTGGCTGCCCCTCTCAAACAGAAGGTTTGAACAGCAGCTGGGTGGGGCTAGATGACAACAGATAGATATATCCACTCCCACAGATGGATATGTCTGAGCCAAGAATGGGAAAAACTGAACGTCCTGAAGCCTAACGTGCATCTCTCTTCTCTTTCTAGCTGAGTTGGGGGACTACAGTGACGCGGAGCATAGTCCGGGCTATCTGTCTGAGTACTCCTTTATCCCAACCCCCCCTCAAGACTTTCACAAAGAGGTCGCCAAACATCACCAGCAGCACAGGTACACTGAGACACCCTGAAATACATCTGTGACTTGATACAGGTTCCTGCATGTGGAGGCGGAAAATAGAAACACTTTATATTACGGGCCGCAACTAAGGGCGTGATTCCCGTGTAATTAAATTAAATTTAATTGATATTTATTTGAAATTAAAGTGTAATTATGTTTACCTGCGAACACTTAATAGTAGGTACAGTAGAACGAGGAAGTAACAAGTCGGGTTTTGAGGGGAAACAGAAATTTTTAAACCTTCATTTTTTACATTTTTAATATTCATTATGTTGATGTGCGTTATGGGTGTTCTGATATTCAGCTGTACTGTTATTTGACCCAATAAATGTGAAAAATACCATTATAATTTGCAGGCCCACGTGATCTTATAATGATGGAGCCAAGTCTAGCTTAATTTATTTTTCTTTCACAATCACTGTTCAGGCAAAACTTACAAAAGGAGTGTACAGAAAGGAGTGTCTCATTTCCTGTAATGTACCTGGAAGTTAGGCGAGGTTAAGCTAAGGTTAATCCATGATACTGTACCACAGAGTACAGCGCAGTTACGATGAAAGATGGGGAAATATTGTTTGTTCTTCTGCAACATTATCAAGAAATTATGCAATACTTAAAATCACTTGGAGAATAACTGTTGTCTGTAAAATACCTGAAGTTATGCAACACTTAAAATTACTCATTGCTGTCAAAACCTGACTTGTTACGCCTACCTTTAAGTATTTGTAGGTAAATTTAATTGCTTGTAATTTAATTACGGGGGTGTTACACTGTTAGTTATGGGCCTCATTATAAAGTGTTGCCAAATATTGTCGTGGTAGAAGTGGACATATGTAAGACTGATTACTCTCCCTGCATAAAAGCACACGGTCACATATGGCACACATGCTGCAGGTTTAATGACCTTTTCTGCCTGCCTGCCTGTTTTGTGTGCTGCTTTTCTTTCTTTGTGTATTTTTCGCCTCCATATGTCTAACACACAGCCGTGTCATCGTCGCTGCTCCACCACACAGCCTCCCGTCCCTGACGGCTGCTTCACCCTCTCTCACTCTTTTTATCCCCCCTCTCTCTCTCTCAGCGGTCTATCTCCGGCCGAGTCAGAGTTTAATTATCTGAACACAGCACGCACGCTGGAGCTCTATGGGGTAGAGCTGCACTATGCAAGGGTAAGTCTGTTAACGCCTGTGTGTTAAAGACTGTGTTGCCAACAGTTTGTCCTTGCGTCTGGAGCATTACGGTTTATCTACTGCAACATTTTTATTTATTTTGTAATTCCACCAAAGCTCTGAGGCCTGTTAGACATGTCCGCTGTCTGTGATCTCACTCTAGCTGTCTTGCCCCCCCCCATGAGAACCATGAGCAGTTAGGTGATAATCCAGAGTCCAGACCCACCCTCAGCCGTTGTGCTCGAAACTGATATCGTGGCGGTTTAATAGCTGTCACAGCGTGGTTCGTACACTGTTTTCACAGAGCCAAGCACATCTGTGCTGGGACTGAGATCGGGTGTGTGGAGGTGCAGCGTGTACAGCTGACGTCGACGCCCACACCCTGCAGAAATGCCACACGTTGGCATTCAGCTCTCATCATGACACCAACAGATAGAAGCAGAGCAGGAAAACCAGCATTTAATCCATATTTGTCATGCAGTTCTTTTTATCCGTGAGCCACCTGACTAATTAATCTGCGTTCTGTCATATTTATGTAGTTCCACTCTACAGCAACGCTCACAGCGAGGCAAAATGCTCCCATGCTAACTTAAGAGCTGCTCTAGCCTGTTGTAATTTCCAGCTCAGGCAGTAGAGAGTGGAGCTGAAGGAAATGAGAGCTGTGTTATTATGGGATGTACAAACGGGACTCGAGCATGGATTAAATGTGACGGACAGAACTGAAGTTAAAATATGAAATGCGTGTTAGAGCTGTAGTCATGAAGCTCAGTACAAAACTGTGGCCCTGTGTCAGAATTAGGAACACATACTTGGTTTACATCAGTGAGGACGCCTGTTTCACTCTCCTCCTGTTTGTGTCTTCTCACCTGCCTCCACCTTCACCACGCGCTCTTTCACCCGTCCCGCTCTCCTCAGGACCAGAGTAACACAGAGATTCTCATCGGGGTGATGTCTGCTGGAATTGTGGTTTACAAGAACAGGGTACGGATCAACTATTTCCCATGGTGAGTGACCCACACATCGAGAACAAAAGATCACACACTGTGTGTGTGTGGGCTCAGTGCCTGTGAGTTTTATGTGCTTTCCTGTTTCCTGTAAAATACAAGAAAGCAAAGTAAGAAACAAATGTGAAAAGCAGAAGTGACAGAGGTAGTGTTATGACTGGATTTACATGTTTTTTTTTGTTGTTGTTTTTTTTCTTTTAAGCGAGGTTTCAGAGGGAGCTCTGGGGAATCCCTGAGGATGACTTCCCACTGGGATGCTCCCCTGAGATCTGCCTGACTTTCAGGGCGGTTTTTTTCCCCCCATGTTTGCCTTTCCAGTGGTAATAGGAGTGTCAGTATGATGCTCTGGAAGTACTGCTTCCAGCTGGCAGCTAGACTACAACCACAACAACTTGGAGGAAACCGAGATCAGAGTTGTGTGGTGGTTGTGTGTCATGGGTTTTGTGATAACACTTGAAATGTGAGATGTGTGGTTAGAAGAACCTGTTTAATCCTGTTTTATTCCCTTTTAAGTTGTGTAGCATAATATTACAAGTGACTTGTAAGTAGTAAGAATACAGGGAGCACTGAGCTTAGACAGAGCTTTCCCCATTGCTAGCCGATGTCGGTGTGATTTCTGTAGAAAGAAAGTCTGGAGGGACTTGATTGGTTTATTTCTTACATTGACCCTTCACAAAGCCTTTAATGTTACTGGTTCTAACTGGTTTTAGAATGGGCACCAGCACCCCCCGATGGTGGGGGAAATAGCCAGCCGATGAACCCTCTGTGCTCTCCTTACCAGAGTATGCCAGTCTGTGGCCAAGGATAGCATCTGACACCTCAGAGCCGTTGTGGTTGAAATTGTGTTTCAGTGTCATTTTCTGTCTCGGTAACTTGACAAATTGGGAGAAAGTGCTAGGGAGGTTTTTTTTTGTGTGTGTGTGTGTGTGTGTGTGCAAATGCAGAGAGAAACCCCGTTCCTCTGCGCAGGCAGATCGGATCCTTTGGAGCCAGCCTTTTGACACCACCGGTCTAGACTCTTCCTCGTGGATTGGCGTCACTCAAAGATGCCTCTTGAGTACCTGTTTACCCCGTAGTATCGCTAAAAAAAATACCCCCCACACAACAGGGAAATGAGGACTTTTAGTTTCTAGTTCTTTACTTTATGTGTGGACTCGCATAAAAGGAGGACTTTCTCTAAAATGTATTTAAAAATTTGACAAGGTTTCTCTGGTCTGCAGTGTCCAAAAATGACTCTAAATCTGAAGGTGTGTGGACCTATCGGACTCACAGGTGACTCCTCTCCATCGTTTACTTTCAGCAAAGTGGTTGGTTAGGGTGGAATGAGTTGCATTACCAGTGAACGTAGTATCTCGCACTTTTGCGAGATACTGTGTGTATTCCTGTAAACATCATGTATTCCATGTATTATTTTTGGAGTTTCAAAAAAACCCCAAAAAAACCAAAAGAAGCTTATGATCTGAGGCTTCAGTTTCACCTGCTTGGAGCCAAA
The DNA here is from genome assembly GCA_015107715.1 of Tylochromis polylepis. NCBI lineage: Eukaryota > Metazoa > Chordata > Actinopteri > Cichliformes > Cichlidae > Tylochromis > Tylochromis polylepis. The sequence continues at coordinate 2,860 of VVHJ01062971.1, read as the reverse complement.
GATCAAGGTGTTTCAAATGTTTGAAAGCAGCTCTGCGGCCAACGGAGAACCTGGCACGTATCTGATGTGGATGAAAAATGGTGCACTGCTGGGGGAAAGAAAGAAAGCGTACTTCATTGATATTTTCATACTCTGTCATTTCCTCCTGCCAAATTTGCCCTGAACTGGGGAATCAAACGGTGGATGTTCTTGTCACCAGTCCACCTCTGCGCCCATCGGTCTGCTGCCAGCTCTTCTTGTACTGCTTCCAGGAACCCTTTTTGCTGAGAAATGGGCTGCATAATATTTTGGAAACCCCTCACATGGTGATTATTGACATGGCATATTAATGTTTAAGCCCCTGTTGAGCTTTTCTAGAATTATACAGATGATTTCACCAGATTTTTCTGAGAACGGAGGGGGGGGGTTGTGTGAAACTAGGTTTCCTGAAAATATTACAGGCATCAAATCTGCTCTCTGTCTCTCTTTGTCCTGCTTTTGCTTCTCTCCCTCGCTCTCTCTCTCTCTCTCTCTCTGTGTCTAAGTCACTTAATCTCATCACTCGTTATGCCTTTTGCTCTCGTTCTCTCTCTGAAGCATCAGTTCTTGGAAATCTCCCATTCTCTGCTGTAGCATTGTGGGTGGTTAAATGTTAATGGGTGCTGAGGGTGGGAGATGAACTACTCAAACCCCTGTAACGCTGGAAGATGTGTAGGCTTAATACATCCTGAACACAGTCGCACAGCGGCTGGTGTGTGTGTGCGCGTGCGTGCGTGTAGGTGCGTGGTTTTTGTTTTTTTGCTAAGATGAGTTTGATTCGATGGAAAGATTTTGCATTACAGACATCGTGAGACCTAAATCCATAAATCTGAGCTCTGAGGTCTTTCCATTTGGGCCACAGGAAAGCCAAACCATGAAAT
>VVHJ01062970.1:16441-29127 GCA_015107715.1 Tylochromis polylepis | reverse complement strand
TTTTTTCTAATTTTTTTTTTTTTTTTTTTTTTTTTTACATGTATAAAGCATTCATTTTATTTTAATTCCAGATAGTAAACCCAGTATTTATTTTTATTTTTTTTAGAGAAGATTTTTTTTTTGTGGCAAACGGTCAAGAGAAATGAACCAGCTCTTCCAAATCTTGCAAACTATCTACTTGATACAAAATGTGCAACAATGTGTAGCTTTACAAAGAGATCTGCTGCTGTGTTTTACATAGTTTTTCTGGCATTTCTTCTTTTAAAGAGTCTGCACGGCAGAGACAAGCAGACAAAAAAAAAAACGGAGGATGAAGAATGTAACAAAGGTCAAAAGTCTTGTTTGTAGTAAAGCTCGGGCTCAGTGCTTACTTGGCTTATATGTAAGACTCAGGTGGTTACGTGACTCGAACACTAAGCATATTAAAATGTCTCTGACTACTGACAAAGAGTGAGCATCATTTGGCAGGATGTGTTTCAGAGAGAATAAATGACCACGTAATGGCACTGTCAAAACGAATCATGTCAAGCTGTTTTAGATCTCTAAAATGTTTGGCTCCCGCATCTAGTCTCTCGACTGCAAATGTTTAAAATGCAGGTTGATTCTGCGCAGCCCTCAGGTCAAAGGAAGCAGGTGCTCATGAATAAAGAGGATGTTAAATATGTGTGAAGTTATTAATTACAAGCCTGATATTTTTACAAGGCGTCTCTGTATTTTCGCCTGGGCCAGTTGGGCACGGTTGTCAATACAGTTCTTCTTCTTGTGCCTTTTGGCGCAGCTTGTCTTCCTACCTCACCTTTTCTTTTCAAAGGTAGTTACAGCCTGCTGTCAGGTCTACAAAGATACAATGTCCCAGTGCTAAAGTAGCACTCAGAGTTTTTCTTTGGCACAAACTGTGATTATTTTTGTAAATTCAGTTTTACCTTATTTCTGTTTTATGCAGCGCCGGTCAGCGAGGAGCATTTGTTGAGTGCCTGAAGCTAAAATGATAAGCTGAGGATGCAAATGCACCAAGACACATTCAAAACCGCTGCACAAAGGATTGTAAGGTATTTTTTTAATGACTTTTGTTTAAGACATTGAACAAAGTTTCTTGCATTTCCTCTGTTTTGCCAACATTCGTGTCTGTGATTCACTGCATGACTGAGTATATTTTGCTGCATATCTCAGTCACAATTATCAATACTGACCTAAATGGTCAATGTTCACTTTCATTATGGTAATATTTATCATTGGTGTAGTGTTGCTGTAGTGCACTACAACGATGCCCCGCCATTTGTTTTTCTCAAGAAATGGAATATTCATTCCATATCAGCTTCATGTGGTTTAAATTCATTCACCACCACAGCAACTAAATGGAATGATCAAAGCTGATGATCTTTAAGGTGTAGTGATTGATTAACAACCCCTACTCCTGCACTGAGTAAAACAAAAAAAGACATTCAACCTTAAAAGCCACACCTTGCTTTTCTTTTAATCTCTTGTCTATATGTTAATCGTGAAAGATAAAAAGACACACAGGTTTGATCGTGTGGTCAGCTATAGTTGATTAATGGATGTGAGGCTGGGTTGCCGTTCTAAGTTGCGTTAGCTGTGGCTGTAATGATAATACTGAATAATTGTGACGACTGAGCTTGTGTGTGTTTGCAGATGAAGAATTAATATAAGACATGCACACAAAACACAACACACCATGATACTCATTTCATTTCCATAAAAAATATCCTGATAATAGCATTTAGATTGATGTTGTTGCTTTTGGAACATTTTAAATCAGAAGTGTCAAACATAAGGCCAGAATTGGCGCACCAAAGGAAAAATCAGTTAAATTCAGTTTTACTTATGTAGCACCAAATCACAATAACAGTCACCTCATGGTACTTTAAATGATAAGGTGAAGACCCAACAGTCAGACACTCCCCTATGAGCATATGGCGACAGTGGGAAAGAAAAACTCCCTTTTAACAGGAAGAAATCTCCACCACGATCAGGCCCAGCGAGGGGGAGCCATCTACTGCGACTGATTGGGGGCGACAGGAGGGAGACAGCCGTGGATGAATAATAACTAATGAGTAAATGCAACGTAATACAAACACATAGAGAGTGAAAAGAGGTAAGTGAAGAATAAAAGTGCACCATGGAAAGCCCCCAGCAGCCAAGGCCTATTGCAGTGTAACTGGGTGAGGGTTCAGGGGTACATGATCCAGCCCTAACTATATGGACATCCTTGCAGTCTAACTGATTGGTGTGTGCCATCTGCTTTCTATAAAGCTGGGTATCATCTGCATAGCAATTAACAATTGAGTCATGCTGTTAAAACTGCACTTCTTTTTCTTTTATTAAAATACGGCAGGGTTTTAAAGTGTAGTTAAACTTCTTTACACTGACAGAAAGGGAAGTTTCACTAGTCCGACCCACTTAAGATCAAATTATACATTGTATGTGGCCCACAATGTAAAATAAGTTTTCTAATTAATGAGTCTGGTTAATGGTTATGTTATTTATGCATGCTTAAATATTATTTTGTGTACAAAAAAAAGCCTCATTTCAACCCAAAAGACAAGAAAAAAACTGCTGTTCAGTACATTGTAATGACAGCTACATATAAATAATGTGATAATCCTTTGCTTGTGATTCAGAAGAGAATTTTGAGAATGATTCCTCATATTAACAGACGTAATCCATCAGCAGATGTCTAAGTACAATAAAAAAAAAATGTTATCATGCAGTTTAGAGTCTTCTTCCTGGACTAATGTTTGGATTCACATGGTTTTCATAAACCCATGCCACAAAGCTCCTGGTGCTGTACATGCCAAAGGAGGGTTTGAACTCTGCAGTTACAGAGTCAGCAGACCGTTGGACGCTTTTGTGCACTCGCCAACGCCACGCTGTAACTCTGTGGCCGAGCTGCTGTGGTTCCTAAATGTTTCCACTTTGCAACAATACCATATATTAAGGAGAGCAGAAATTTCACAAACTGACAAACTGACATGCAGACTGCATGGCTAGGTGCTTGATTTTACACACCTGTGGCTCAATACTTTTGTATATCAGGTGATGGCTCATTTGATACATGCGCTTCTTTCTTTTTTTCTCACTCTTTTTAATGTAAAACATCAACCACATCTGTTACAGTCACATATCGTGTGTTGCTTGATTCAGCAGGGTCAGACCTTTCCAGAAAATCTAGGTTGGTGCTTCTGGAAAATCTCAGCAAAAACTGTCAAAAGTATATGAATCCATTCATCATTTATTCTCATAGTATTTGAAATTTTGGCCCATTGTACATCTGTGATAGAAGATAGTCACATTCTGTTTTGTAGAGGAAGTCCACTATCCTCTGTCTCACCTGGTTTGGAATGAATCAGACCTTCCATTATTAAATTACATGAATTCAGGTGTAGCATCTCCCATTGGGTTTGTCTTTATTTTATTGGGGTTTTTTTCCATTTATAGGCTGAAAAGTTTTCTTAGTGTCTCCTGACTTTCCATGTTTGTTTCCCTAATAATCATTTCCTGTTTCACTTTGTTTTTCCTTATCTTTGTCTGGTGGTTGCATATAAAAGATGGACATAGCCTCCGGGTATGAATAGTGAAGCCAGTGTGGAAGTGTCGTTAGATCGTAAGAAGTTTGTTGTGTTGAAGTCAAGAGCTTGTCACTTATGACCTTTGTTGGTGATGGTCTCAGTCATTAGTTTTAAATCATATAAAATATAACAGGGTGGTTATTTTGTACATTAAAGTGAAAAAATGAGGATAAATGTATGTTATGCCTTATATACAGACTATATGTTTCCCCTGTTTGCAATTAGAGGACCCAGTCTCATTGATTTCAGCTCTGTGGCTTGTGTATTTCTAGTCTGTCGATTTACTCACCCATTCTCCTCGTTCCTCATGCCTAAACTCGCCTTGTGTTTCAAAGTTTAATCAGCTTTATATTAAAGCTGTACCCGACTCCTGCTTTGTGTCCTGCATCTGGGTCCCCGTTTTGAACACGCATAACACAGAGGTAGTTAAAATTCAGCTGCAGCAGTTACTCCCTAATTGCCCTTTTAAATCAAGTCAAATCAAATTTTTTGTGCGTGAGAAATGAGAAAAGTTTGAACTCCGCCTACTTTTCAGAGAACCGGTAGGCATGATTGAAGAGCGAAATCAGAAAACCCATCAAAAATCATAAAAACTCTCACAACACGTTATCCAGAGCAGTGCTCGAATAGCGGCAGCTAGAAGGTGAGCACCTGGGTTCACCGAGGTAATGCTGTGTGTGTGAGGGAGAGGCAACTGCGATGGAAAGTATAATGGTGGGTGGTGGGGTCTTAAAATGACAGAGACGAGCTGCTGACCAACCCCGAGGGGCCTCATCCTAGGGTCATGTGTCATTAGCTCAGTCTGAATTGGTGCAGACTATGGGACCGCCAAGCAGCAGGCACGGCGATGCTGTTTTCATGGTTGAGAGGAAAGCGCTCGCGGCCATCGCCTGTCCTCACTTTGCCTCTTTCCAAGGGAATAAGCTCCATGCAGGCAGCGTCAGGCGAGCAGAAGGTTCCTCCCACTCCCTCAGCTGCACTGCCAGATGCATATTGCGAATACATTTACCTTATTTTGACAATTTCATGTTGTTGTGTGGAAAACTGGCAGCGGTAATGTAATTTTCAGGCATAAAAACAATCAGTGTTTACATTTATCTGCTCCTATTAGAGTTCGTTCAACATATCTAAGCAAATTGTGCACTGGTAGCCTAGAGCTACTGTACATCAGCGGCACAAAGGCTGAAGACGGCTGAACCGAATGGTAAATAAAGAGCACAATCGGAGATGGAGTTTACATCTGCTGTCCATCTTTCTCAGTCGTAGAGGCGATACTATTTAAATTTAGATCATGAGTCACGCTGATAGGCGTGAAAGATCTGGAGTGAAAGCTAAATTACTGCCACAGAACCTGAACACAGAAGTGTTGATGGTGCTGAAAGTGGAACACAAAAGTAGAGAGCTGTCAAGCTATAAAATTACACAGCAAGCTGGGTGAAAAGATGATTACAGGCAATTATGCAGCCGCAAATGCCCTCCAAGGGGAGACCTTCAGCATTTCAAAGGTTGGATGGGATGGACATGCAAACAGCAATACAGCTGAGCATCTGCTGTGTTTGTTCATGACAACTGTGCGGTCTCGTGTGTGTGAATGCAATTGCATGTCAGTTGCTCACTGAGGGCATTCGCTTAAAATTAACCAGTTAAATATTTTCATTTGGGTGCTAGCAGAATGGTTATGTATGAATGCATCATATTGATCACTTCATTATATCAGGACAAAATTATGATCAAAGATTAATCTGTAACTACAGAGAAAGCTTGACTTTGACATAGAAGAACTCCATTTGTAGTAGAGCCTGACTGATATATTTTAAAGATAGATACACATATTTATATAGATATTTGATGATTTTAAAATCTGATATTTCGATATAGCAGCCGACATATGAGGCATAAACAGATTTCCCTAGCATCTGTTATCTGTAGGTATTTATTTACTTGTTTATGCTCTGCCCGACTTCACTCAGATATATGTGCTATTTTGATCGCCATATATTGGTATCCTTCTTTAAAATCCTATCTCATACTATCATACACAAATAGCTTTTATGTTAGTAATCAACTGGAAATTTTTCATAGCGATATAAAGAAAAAAGCCAAAAATGAACAAATGAACTGATCCATGAAATCAGTAAACAATAAAAAGAGATGAGGGACAGGGTTATATCCTGGAGGGCTGTTATGTCTTGGTTTGTTGCTAGTTTTGTTAGCTGTATTATCATACGCAGTTTCATGAAAAAGCATTTGGGAAAGTCCCTTTCCTGATTTCATTGTTATATCTGCATATTTGTCACACTTATGTGTTTTAAAACATCAAACAAATTTTAATTTTAGCCAATGATAACCTGAGTAAATACAAAATGCAGTTTTGTACAGTATTTATCCAAACCTTCCATATGGGAAAAAGTAAAAAGAAATGAAATCAAGCATTTTCAATTACTTGCAGTCTTTCACATCACTGTGGAGGACTTTTGGCCCACTTATAGGAGTGTTTTACTTCAGCCACACTGGAGGATTTTCAAGCATGAACAGGCTGTTTAAGGTCATGCCATCATATTTAAGTCTGGACTTTGTCTAGGCCACTCCAAAACCTTTATTTTTTTATTTCTAATAAGCCAATCAGAGGTGGACTTGCTGCTGTGTTTTGGATCTGCTTCATCAAAGCTAAAGCGCTCTTGAGCTTCAGGACATGAACACGTATATTCTCCTTCGGGATTTTGTTGTAGAGACCAGAATTCATAGTTCCATCAATCACAGCAAGTCGTTCTAAAGCAGCAAACCATCACACTACCACCACCATGTTTGACTGTTGCTATGATGATCTTTTTATAAAATCTTGTTAGTTTTACACCAGATGTAACAGGACTCAAACCTTGTGTTATTTAGATGTTATTCTGGGGTCCTTAGTGACCTCCTTTGATGAGTGGTGGATGCGCTCTTGGAGTCATTTTGGTAGGCTAGCGTCTCATGGGAAGTTTTCTCCATTTATGGATAATGGCTCACACTGTGGTTCACTGGAGTCCCAAAGCCTTAGAAATGGCTTTGTAACCCTTTCCAGACTGATAAATGTCACCGACTTTGTGTCTCAGTTGTTTCTTTAGATCATCACATGATGCTTTTTGAGAGATTTTTTTAAAACCCTACTTCATTTTGTCAGACAGCTTCTATTTAAGTGATTTCTGGCAGTAATCAGGTCTTAGTGTGACTACTGAAACTGAATTACAAAAATGTAGTTAATCACAGTGAATTCATGATTTAACAAGGGAGAAAATTACTTTTTCACAGGGGGCCAAGTAGGTTTACATAGCCCGCCCCCCCCTTAAATTAAATTAAATTATTTGTTTGAAACATGCAAGTGTGAAAATATGCAAAAATGTTAGAAATCAGGAAAGGCGCAAACTTGTTTTTCACAGCACTGTACACTATTATACTTATGATTACATATTGTGCTGGCCTAGCAATATCTTCAACTATCACACTTTTTTTTTTCTTTTTCTCATCAAAGAGACCAACAAGTCTGAAACCACAAAAAACAAGGGGGTGTGAAATTACCAGTAACAGCCATCTGCCTAGTGCTGATAAAATTAGTTGGTAGCTGTTTGCCTAGTATGGTGGTGATGGTGGTTTATAAGAGACAGGTGTTTCCTGCCATACAAAACATACAAAATCCAAACCTAAAATTGGATGGGCATGTGAACAGTGTGCACGACACACTTACAATTCAAAGACCATGTAGAGCATGCCATCGGAGCTGTAAGTCTCCAGCAGCTCCACGATGTGGGGGTGTTTCAGCATGTGGCAGATGCTCGCCTCTCGCTTCAGATCTGTGAGGCAGAAATTTAACATGGGCTATGGTGAGACACATCGAACACTTAGGATCTCATCCAGTCTAATTATACTTCCAGGTTGTGAGGGAAAGTGCTAATATTTAAATTTATGCCAGGAGTCGTGTTACTGCTACGCAGACTTTAAAGTAAACCTAAAATGCTTTTCCTTATTTTCTGAAATCTATTTACAGCTCCAGTGCTGGATGCCTATACTTAAAATGGAAAAAGCTTCAAATGAAGCCACCAGCATATATGCAAGTGAGTCTTCAGACTGCTCCAAAAGCTCATTCCCCCCCCCTCCCCACCCTTAGCTCTAGGTGATGTCAGTGGGAGTGGATTGGATCCCCAATATCATCATCTCATGCACAAGGTTCAGCTTGTGAGCACGGCAGCCCGCCCACAGACCTTCTGTTTGTGAGACGCATCCAGTTAAAGGGAGGAGAGGAAAGCTAAAAGGGCTAAAACAGAAGTCGAATGATGAGGAGCTGCAGGATAGAAGGAAAAAAAAAGTTTAAACTAAACTGAATCAGGTGAAGCTGCCCTGGTAGAGTCCAACAATTGAAACAGTTGGAAATGAGCATAAAAGGTTTGCTTAGACAAAAAATGAAGCTTTTCATTCAGGTATTGTAAACTTTCAATATCAGATTAGCCATTATTGTGTCCCCTGGGAGAAATTTACCTTGGACAAGCAACTGAAACACATCATGTAAGATAACAGACAGATGCAAACATTAGTTTACAATTTCACCAATTACCATTCAATAATTTAACTGATAATGGCACTAAAGAAATGATACCTATTCAACTTACAGTTTGGTATCCTGTACCTTTTTCATGAGGGCATCAACTCATACTCATTATAAAGCATGTGATTTTGGGCCCTAGTAATGTTCAGGTCCTACTTTATCAGTGATATATCCTGGAGGGAAGATGAGGGGAGTATCCCGACTATCTTTCACATCCCTAACCCTACTGATGAACTTTACGCACTCAGTACTATAGGACCTTCAACCTAAATGTTTGCATTGTACAATAATCACCCTATAAAACATTTAGATCCTTTATGTTTAAATGCATTAAACGACAAGAGAAACATAAAAATACTTGACTGTTCTTTTCATACCTCAGCAGACTGCCTGCCGCATGACTAACTCAACACTAGGGGGAGCTGCAGAGCATTTAATTTGCCAGGTATCCTCTTCTTCATATATAGACTACAGACTAACTGATGAGCAAGCAGCACCAGATGTGGTATCTTTTAAATGCACATCTGGATCGCTCTTATCAACATCATGACTAATCCAGATCTGCAGACACAATTGCAACATGACTGTGGGGATTTCTCATGTTTTGACTGCCTGGATGGAAAACACGCCTACGATTAGAGGACAGACTTCTCTCTTTCGAGAAGAGCAAAGACACATTGTCTAATAGGCTGACAGACAACTGGCAGGACACGAGGTAACGACAGAGAAGCAGACTGTTGAGGCGAGCCGACAGGCATAATGTGCTGCTGTTGGGCTTCTCAGTCCATAAAAAGCTCATTTACACACTCCGCTCCCCATCTGTAAGTCTACTGATCTTTGTGTGTGAGTGTGTGCGCTCTTTGTGTCGTGACAGACCACTATCATTATGCAATACAGAGAGCCGACCAAGTCCCCACTACAGAGCCCCCTATTCTGCTTTCCCTTTGCTTCCATCATTTCACACTGATCCCTCGCCTGTCTCATCGAGTAACCATTCTTGAACTTAACAATGCTGCCCACTGTCCAACGAGGAAGCGGCTGACGGAGCCAGAGAGGCCTGGAACGCTCTGAATGAAGCTGATGCCGTCCACTGGGCCTTTTCCAAAGCAGTCCTTACATGAAGGCCTCGGTCAGCCTTTGTGATGTCATGCTAATAAATTTCACTTTGAAGATTGCAAGACCATGTTGCCACGCCATCTCCCGATATTATAACTATCACATAAAACTAATGTACAGAAATCGCACTGAGAAGTCGTTTAGGCTTGCCCATTCCCCGGTGTTACTTTGTCTTCACTTCTGATAAATGACTTTTTCAATATTTAACATGTCTAACTAATAATACTGCAAATTGAACTATTGTATTTTTCCCCAACAATTCAATACCTGTAAGTCTTAATGGTCATTGCGAGCCATCTACATCCATCTTTGTTAAACTCACGCTCATTTTTCTTTTACTCAATACTCCAGACTCTTAATTATCGTATTCATCTTTTATTCACCCCAACTCGCTCACGTGTTTCACACAGAAATACATTTATATAGAAATCCAAATATTTGCTCCGTAGCTCGAAGCTCAGCCCAGCCTGCAGCTCTGTCTCCTTTTCTCTCGGATTTATGCTGACACAGAGTCTTTCTTAATAAGCCAAGGTATGTGGTCTCAAGAAATCACTCTGGCTGCACTCCAGTTTTTCACATTGCCACTCCAAGTGGCCGACTTGCAGATTTTCAGTCATAAGTTAAAAAAAAAGCAAAAAAAAAAAAAGCAGCAGCTTAGGTTTACAAATTTAAGGTGAAACTTTCACTGTGATCGACTCTTTGGGGTTTCACCTTAGCCTGATTGGCTTTCTTGAGGGCGCTTGGTCCCATCCAAATGAATGTTTATATAATTTGGTTTATATGGTAACCCATGTACACAATTTGAGGCAAACGTATAACCCTCATCCTCGCACTGATTACAACTGATAATCATGAGGACTGTAAAAGCCAGAATTATTTATAGCAATGAAATGATCAATTAACTAATTAAGTGAGTGAGAAAATTACTCTGCAAAAGCTTGAATAATGCATTAACAGTTCAAGTCTAATCAAGCAAAAACACCAGAAAACTCTGGAATTGTATAACATTTGACAGACTGCATGATTAAAAAAAATGGCAGCAGAGGTTAGTATGTGAGATGCACCCATGAAAAACTTCAGATCATCTCTACCAGTGCTAAACAGCCGATTCTGCTACCGACTTGTTTGGTGTCATTTATTGCATTGGATGATTGAAGTCTGAAGAAACAAGCCATGTTGGCATTTTAACAATTTCTTTATTTAACAAACATGGTCCTCAGTGGCATGTGGAAGAACCATGCACAGCCACTACAGCCTGGCACCTCCTCGGTTGGTCCCCGGCTCACACGCTGCTGTGGGATGCATCCCATTCTCCAACCAGCATTTGTCAGAAGTCAGTCAGTCCAGTGTTCACTGCCTTCCCATCCTCTCATTCCTAAATCCCCAGTCCTGGAAGCAATCTCTGATAAACCCCGATCTGTGAGTGCAAGCGTTGTCATTTTTGAGGAAAGAGTTCGCTTTCGGACCAGATTTGTTTTTTCCATGGGCGCAACCCACAAACTCAACTCCGCTGCTCAACCCACAAATGAATTGTTCTTATAAATGTGGCACCATTTAAGGGGAAACCAGCAGGCTTTCCAATGGTGCGGCACTTTTTAACTGAATAAAAAAAAAAAGGAAGTTCATCACACAGCCTTTTCTGAATGTACTTTAACTGATTTTATTCTCTGAAGACGTTTTAAATTGTTACTGATACCGACGTCTATCTAACAGTATTAACCACCCACAGACCTTAAAACCCTCCCCTCAATATCTGCTACGGATTCGATCTCTTGCTGCCTAGCACAGCAAATCCCCACATTTGTGAAATGAGCTGCTCTCTGTTTATTGCAATATGGGGGAAGAAAAAAAAAAAAAAAAAAAAATCATACAATGTAATATTGTTGGCATTCCTAGAAATGCATCACGTGACACGAGAGCCTCTGTAACAAGTCATACACTAAAGCCGTACCCTTCGCTTATTGGAAGAATTCTACATCTTGGTTAGGTGGTTTATATTTTCAGATGAATACAGTTAGTACAAAAATAACCTGAGTGTAAGTTCTGGTTTGGGAAACCTTGGTGTAACACTCCGATTTTTCCCTCTTTCTCCTCCCTCGGGTCATTTCCTTTTCCTGCTGTTATTGGCTGCCAGAATAATCTCTGACTGGGGCATCACAGATGGCCCATAGTGAATGCCAACACTACCACCAACACACACGCACCTATGATTTTTGTCTCAATCCCTCACTCCCCACCCTGACACACACACACACACACACACACACACACACACACACACACACACACACACACACACACCCCCCAGCATGACAAAACCCAAAACCACATTGTGAGACAAGGCATGCATGCTGCATCTCACAAAATGTGAGCCTATCACACCCTAAACCAACACACGACACATGCAGTTCCAAGATATTACTCATCTGGGTGCAGCGTATGCAACATTGTGGCTTGTTTATTTATGTGTGAGAAGCCATTATGCACTCTGTGAGTGCAACAGTGTTTGATGTCTGAGCCAACCTGTATTTGCAGTTTAATCCCAATATTTGTTTTAACCCACAAGAACTGGGGGGGGGTCCCATTACACAGAACACAGCTCTTCGGGGTCTGTTAAAGAGTGCGGTTCCTTGAATAATCTCTATAGCGACGCTCTCTTGCCCTGGTTATGTTAACCCCTTCCATCTGGTGCTTTAAGTGAAAAACCAACACACGCGACCTGCCGGCCACAGATCAATCCAGGTCTGCTGTGCTTCTCACCTTCTGTGCTGAGGCCAGGGCTGGAGGTAAAGCTGGCCACATCAACAATCTTTACAGCAAACTGCTGGCCAGTGTCCCTGTTGATGCAGCGCCTCACCACGCTGAAGGGACCCCTGCAATACACAAAGGTTTTGGAAGTTAGTCACAGATACCTACAGACATACGAACACAAACCTTTGCATGCATTTCTTTCATTCACATCATGACTCCCGAGTTCAGTGAGCGTCTGCCATAAACCCATGTACAAATAATGACGGACACACACACCAGTCTTGGGCAGTGGGCAGACATAGTGTTGTTTCTGGGAACGTTCTGGATTTACAGTGGGCGGTTAGCTACGCTTCGTAGTCTCCATGCTCGTGCCAGTGGGAATTACAGAGCGGTGTGGTGCAGCGCAGCTGTAAAAGCTAAAATAAAAGCTTTATTATAGAGACCTGTGCTAGGGAGACCTACCCTACACAGTTTATTTTGGGGGAAAGGAGGTAGCAGATATTGCAAATTTATGTTTCCTCTTATAGCTGCTTTGGAGCCTGACATATACAGTAAGGCAGGATTTCCGGAATTTGAGGAGGGTTCCTTAAGATTCTCAATTTCATATGAAAAAAAGTAGTCCAAAAAAAAAAAAAAAAAAATTAGGGGCAAAATTT
>VVHJ01062969.1:34127-44191 GCA_015107715.1 Tylochromis polylepis | reverse complement strand
AGAAGAATGACTCAGGAGGATACACATTCAGATTCAACAAAGATCATGAAGGACGGACACAGTCTGATCTGCCTGGAGTCTTTTTGATTGTCACAGGTAAATCTTACTGTCAGAGTTTTTCACTCCAACCCCGCTGGATAAACAGACTCACTCAGGAACGAGATCACACAGAGCTCAAGTTTTCACTCGCGAGAGGGAAGCAAGGATCTCCAACCCACTTCAACCTGCTTCTCTCTGCGAGTTGGTTTTATTGTTTGTATAAATGAATATTCATAAAGCATTTGCAAAGCGTACTTCCCTATTGGCCAGGGCATAATACCATATATAGTATGCAGGAAATGTTGGGCGTGTTAGTATTAGTGAGACAGAATGAGCTATGTACAAAGTTATCAGTGTGTGTGTGTATATGTGTGTGTAAGTGATAGTGTGCGGCTGTAGCGATTGCACAGTCTCATAACATATTTTTCAGCAATGGGAGTAACAACTTATAATATGCACAGCAGTACTTCAACCGTTAACAATGGCAACTTTAACCATGCTTGTCAAACCTAACAGCTTTGGGGGGTTTTTTTTGTTTGTTTTTTTTGCACACTGTGTGCGCATGTGTGATGACATGATTTAGAAATGCACAACAAAAAATGAATAAAATGAACAAAAATGGCTTACCTCAAACATTTGCGTCATGATGTCAGCTGCAGCTGCCAGACTGGATGAGTGTACATCACAAAGACATCATCCCCACACACAGGGTGGCTCACCCTCTGCTCACAATTTCTCCCTCCACACACATCCCCCACCTGTGCACCTCTGCCCCCTGGATCCAAAAGCAGAGGTCGATTATATCTGACATCATTTTGCAATCAACCAGCAGCATGCTGCTGGAATCCATCAATTCTGTGCAACAAAGCTGCAGATTTTCCCCCTCCACGTGTGACTGCTTTAACACTTACAATAACCTTTAGACATGCAATTAAACTACAAGAAGAATCTGTGCACCAAAATCTGATGTGAAATGTAACAGAGCAATTACAGCCGGGACTGACTAACACGCACCATCTCCATCTTGACCACGTCTATTGCAGGGCAGACCTTCATTTTCTGCACAACTGCTTCCTGCCTCATAGCATTATTACAGGGACGATGTGGAGAACAGGAGATTTATATGGACATTTAGGGGTCGCAGTTTAGAGCCAAGTGTCAGCAGAGTAAATGTTGTGTTTAATGCTTTAGATCATACAGTGCCACCAAGAGTACTGTAGTGCATACTACAGCTGCAGTTTAACATGTAAATCTCTTAACTGTTAGCAAGTAGTAGAGTCAGTGCTTCTCCATACAAAGAGGTGTCACTGTACAGATAACATTCACCTTATCCTTGAAATGACGCTAATTTCTTTTGTTTTTTGTGTTTTTCCCGATATTATGAAGAGCAAAAAACTGTATGTAATTCTATGGTGTTGGTCACTTTAGTAAACTCACTGATAGAATTTAAATAGACTGTAAGCTTCCTGTTGTGTGTACATTACCCTAGAAGGTCAGGCACTGCGACCACCTTCTTTATTCGTCCACAGATATCGTCATCATTACACCTCCCGCAGCTCAAACCTGCTGATGATCTGTGGTTATGTGGGCGTAAAGAGAGTCTCAGTTCACGTTAAAGGTTTTTTTTTAGTTTATTAATACAACATTGCACAAAGAAAACTTCAGATGGTGTGAAAAGTCCTTTTCCTATCAATTATCTTGATGGAGGGGTTTCCATTCTCTGCCCTTCAACATAATCACAGCATAGCAAAGTGTGAATGAATTAAAAAAGAGGTGAAATAATCATAATTTTGTTTTCCCTTTCAAACCAGTAAGTAGTTCACCTGATCAAAAACATCTGAGGCTCTGCAGTACAGAGCCATGTTAGCATTCGATCTCAAGCTGGCATTCAGCCACAAGAGCCATTATAGAAATATGCAAACAAAGTGAAGGTCCAATACAATGAGTGCAGCTAATACATTACCAAAGGTTGAAAATAAAAGCATTACATCCTTGGATTGCTTCCAAATATTAAATTCCATTTCGGTTTTCAAATTATTTATGCCCCTGATGTTGTAAAAAAAACATCTCTACTGCACAAGTCACTGGCTTCAAAACACAGCAAGAGATAAGATCCTGATTTTATATATGCACTCTATGTATTCAGTCATTATATTTAAATAAACAAAGAAAGAAAGAAAAAAGAGGCTATGCAGACCACACAGTGGTGCTCACAATGGTGAAAGCAGGCATTTTAGTTTAGCAGATTATTTTGGCTTTTGCACGTCAGCACTAAGCATGGCTGAGTATGATGGGAATGCTGCGGGAAACAAAAGCTTAAAGATGTCATCTGCTCAATGAAAGGTTATTACAATACATCTTGAAGTGGGTCATAAATGTGCAAAGTAACCAATTTCATGACAATCCACCCAACAGTTTTTAATATATTTAAGTCTGCACGAACCAACCAACAAACTTGGATTATTGGAAGTTGTAACTGTACCTACTTTTTTGACCAAGGACAGCCAGGTGTACCTATAAAGAGTGTTATAGCACTATAAAGGTCACCAATCTAAAATATGTAACTGCATTTAAATTATTCAGCTCCTGGCATTAAGTTTATGGTCTCCATCTGTTTCTTTTTTTTGCTTGATTTTACAAAGCCTGATGACCTCACAGTGTTCTTTCCACGGGACAGCTCTTTTTCAATTAGCAACTTAGCAACTCCCAGCATGATCATTAACACACAGCGGCATGTCCACCAGCCTGAAATAAAACACATTCAAATGTGTTCTCAGCACAAGGTTAAACATGGAGGGAGTTTTAGTTCTCATTTGAACATATTTTAACTTGCTGACATCAGAATGTAAGTGTACTTGTTTGCACCCTTGCAGTCGGAGAAGCAGTAAGAGGATGTCACCTGATATCTGCCACCCTGAGCCACCAGATGCTGCTGTAGTGCAGGAACAGCCTATAGAGATGTGTCTGGAACAGACAAGCTGCAAAAAACAAGCCGAAGCTCTCACTTCTTGATTGAAACAGCATTTTGTAGATGGAAAGTTTAAAATCAAGAAAAGGTCTGTAGATCTGACACTGGGAACCATCAAATTCAGGCCAGGTGATTACGTCACAGCTCTTGGGTGAAGGATGAAAAGCCAGGGAGGATAAGCCATTAACCACTTTGCTTAAAGATGAGAAATGCTGAGTGTGTTTGGCTTTTGCTCTGAGCTCACCAGCGTGTGGAATTTCTTATGTTTGTGTATATCTGACATTTACAGGTTCGCTAGATAATGTTCCCACGCAGATTTCTATCATCTGCTTGAACATGAACTTTGCTTTGGGTTCATGTATAAGAGGAACGGAAGAAAAAAACCCACATTTTCTTCTCTTTTCTTGTGTGTGCTACTTATTTAATTCAAAGAAAATAAGTCAAATAAAAAAAACAAAACATTTATGACAGTGGAAGTACAGCTGGCCACTGACTGCTCCTGAAAGTTTGTGCAGATACAGTTTATGTGCAGGTAAGAGGAAACGTTCAACTACAACAAAACCTTTCAAGTTCTATCAGACTTCTGTCTGACATAAACGTTCACTCATATTAAAAATTCCCAGCATTTTTTAACACCTACACTAATGATAAGAAGGTTCAGTTGGTGACTTCAGACAGCTTCAAACAGTCATTTCATGAGAACTCTGCAGGTCCTGACTTGCTTCTATGGACAGTGGCTGAGAAGGCTGGGATGCCTCAGAGGGAGTGTCTCCCTCTATAAACTGTGTGTTGTATCTGTTGAAAGTGTGTGCAAAGCCAAGAGCGAGTTTCAGCTATAAGAAAAGACACCGTGACAGAAATAAAACCCTGACGGAGAGGAAGGGGGATTTACATTTGACATCTGCTTGCTGTCTCTTTCAGTTTCGGCCAGATTTGAAAGACCACAGTGAGCAGCAGTTTGATTTAAGGCACTAAAAACTCTCGTACATGCGCTCCCCTGCTCTCTAATTACTGGAACTGCCTTTCCCGTGCTCCCTCAAGCTCCACTCGAGGATTTGATCATCCCTGCCTCCCTTCTGTCCTCCTAATCCTGTCTTGTTCTTCAGTGGTAAAGGGTGAAATTCAGAGAATTCTTTTCAGTGACCACACCAAACTCTCAAGTCACATGCCTTGTTTTTCCCTTCCCGCCCGTCTCCTAAATAAGGCATTACAATTTGAGGGGGGAAAAGGAGAAAGAGCCTAGGGGCGGGTCATAAGAGTGAAATAAGAGGACCTGAAAGGCGTAGCTCTCTCTTGCTCCCTCTTTCTACTGAAGTCATACACTTCAGGGGTGTTTGCTGCTCTTAATCCTGGCACTTCTGTACTGTGCACTCTGCACTGTGTTGTAGAGGAAGAAGAAGAGCAGACACACAGCAGCGCAGACCAACCCCACCTGCATTCACCAGAAAGCTACTACACAAAGTAAGTAAACACCTCTTCTTTTCCTCTCAGTTTTTTAAAAATTTTTTTTTAAAAATTCTCATCAGCAGCCAAACCATATTTCTGTGCTACTTTATGGATCTTGTGGCTGATTCTGGTGCAGAAAATATGAAAAATATGATACCAACTCTCATACTCTCCACCCTTGCTTTCTGTCTCCTTCTCCCTTGCTTGTGTTTGATCATACACAGGCCGAGGCAATACACTGAGTTAATATTTAGCCATTCCTGTGTGGATTCTGGGTGAGCCTGTGCATTCTTCTGTTATAAAATCCCATTTTGTTTTGTCTGGCTTCTCCTCTGAACACGCTCCTCGTGCTCACGGCATGTGAGACCTAACAATTCCAGGAAATGTTAACAGGTTCAGTCTCTGACAAACCTCTCATCGCTACTGCCTAATAGTATGTAATTTTCCTCTTCAGGGTATGTTTTGAACACCAGGTTGTTGGTTCAGAAAGTGGCAAGGAAACTGACAGCTTACTGCTGCCACATTTTTTTTTAGATTTATGGGCCTTGATAAAATTTTATAGTGTGTTTCTCACACTTGACGTTAGGTAGTGACTGCTATCTTTGGTCATGAGGTGGAAATACAACAGTGGGTACTGTGCAAGATAAAGGAAGGCAAGAGCATGAACACTTGAAGAAATAATCATGTGTATGAATCCACCGTGTTCACACTGTAAGGATTTCACAATGAGCTGATGACGCAATTTTATGAAAGCTGTGTGAGCCTCTTGTAACAGATGCCTGCAAGTTACTAGAATATGATAGCTTAACAGTTTTAGGGTGGAGTGAGAAAAATGACTGATGATGAGTAACTCAGTCACATATGGAGCTACATCTGAGTAACCTAATGGTTTCTAACGGTTTCTAGGTTAAACTACACAAAACAGCGACAGGCATTAAAAAGTCCCACTGTGTCAAACTAAGGCAGAGGATTACTGGAACGATGGTGTACAGTAAGACATCCGGAGAGAATGAAGGCTTAAAATACTAGATTTATGAGAAAGTAAATTCTATGATCATGCAGTTTGAATGAATAATGTTCAGTGTTCTCCTCTCTGATTAGAAGCAAAAAAACACATAACCACTATTAGACATGCACTAGTTAGTTATAATAATGAGCAGGAAAGTGTTCAGTCATTCATCTTACACAAGTCGTAAGTATGATTTGGTCATTTAGAGGTGTTACGCACAATTTCAGCTGCGTTTAAATGCACGGACTGAAAATCTAAATGTCTCACTTTAAGCACCAAATCATTTTGTGATCGTAGCCCACTGTGGGGTGAGATTGTGAGATGGGAGGGAGTAGATGTGACTTTATGATTACAAGATGTTCCCAGTAACCACTTAACCACTCCCAGTTATTTTTTTAAGTGCACAGCTCTATATGAGCTTCCAAGAACACATAAACACCTGTACACACACAAACTGCTTAAACTGTTAGTTGCAGTTTTACAATTATGCTTAGGTGGACGCTCATCCCTGGAAATGCTACTGTGAGTTACAGCGACATTGACCATTTAATGTGTCGCTCATACATCAAATTGCATGCTCAACATGGGGTTAATCTGAAAGAGCACGTTCTCTGATTTCGTCATTCCTTGTAAGACGTTCAGGTCCTGATGCCTGCAGTTGCTTGATGTAATGGGCATGTCTGGACACCACACAGATGGAAGCCGTCTGATTGAGAAACAGGCTACTTAGGAGTTTGGATGGCTGAATATTTTCCTCGCTCTTGCTGCTGTTAACAAACTACTTTTGGAATAACTCTGGAGACAGGAAGACACTTATCCTCCACATGACCACATAACCACTGCAACCTCAGACAATGAACAGAGAACAATGTGTGTGTGTGTCTATAGTAGCTCCAGTGTGGAGCTGTGGACACAATGATAAACTGTCAAATTTTCAACACATATTGTGTAACACTAAGCCTCTGTTTGGATAAAGGTGTGTCTGTATGTCCTGGAGCAACATATCTATATAATTCTAAGTGTATATTCAAGTCTGCAGAATTAAAGACAGATCCTCCAACTTTTTACAAGTCAGATGTGATTCTGGATCGTGATATTTGCAGAGGACCTGCTTACGTTAGATTTTAAATGTGCAGATATTAGCACAGTAAATGAAGAAAAAAGGGGAGAAGCTATATCAGCTATAATCATCCCCATCTATTATGTGGATTCCTGGAAAATTCAGAAGTTGTTGTGCCGTTGTGTAACTCTGTGATTTGGATCTGAAAAAGCAAAACACGTATTGCGATAGCATGTCTCTGACTTAGCCAGCTTTTTGTTTTTTTCTTACAAACCGTTTCCATAGTGAGCTTCACTATGTTGTTATGTTTAGATTCCTTTATATACACAGCTACCTTGGTCAGGAAGGAAATGACAGCTGAATGTGCAAACAGGATGGAGGGAGTAGGGTGGTTTGGCTGAAGCCAACAGGAAGTTCATTGTGCATTAATATGTCAGATAAACCAACCATAATTACTTTCAGAGTGCAACAAAGTTGGAATTCCTCAAGTCATTAAACACTTTAATTTCCATTGTCAAAAATGCATTTGCTAAATAGTTGCACTGTTGTGGCCTGGATAATGGAAAACTCAGATTGTTGTGTGCGTTACATACCTGCTTATGCTCTTGTCCTCAGATTGTCATTGGCTTCTTTTCTAATCCTTAATTCTAACCCTGACGGTATGGCAAATATTATTATTTGTTTCACATATAGCACACATATGAGACATATGAAGAGTGCACTAACTTCAAATGATTAATGAGCCTCTTGAGGTGGGAAAGTGACGACCAACAAAAACATGCTCACTTTTAGAAAGTTTCCTTATTTTACAAGTTTCAAAGTAACTGCTCCTCATAAATAACAGAACATTCAGTGGAAAAACATTCACTGGATTGATTGCATCTGTGGGTGTGAGTGGGGCAGGCGTTGGTATGTGAACACTGTTAAATCTATCAGATATTAGAACGCTGCCAGGGAGTGGTGTTTGCTGAGCTACCAGCCTATCTAACACTAACTTTCCCTTCCATTAGGATTACCATGGCAAACAGAGGTCCCTCCTATGGTCTAACCCGTGAGGTTCAGAGTAAGATTGATAAGAAATACGATCCAGAACTGGAAGAAAGGCTGGTGGACTGGATTGTTGCCCAGTGCGGCTCTGGAGTCGGTCGGCCCCAGTCAAACAAGACAGGCTTCCAAAACTGGCTCAAGGATGGACGTGTGAGTGCTGGTTTTGCAGAAGTGTAAATGTCCTTATAAAGCATTGTAATTCACTTTATGTGCAGTGTATTGAGAGGACTCCATGTGCGTCTAGGTGCTTTGTGAGCTCATCAACAGCCTGTATGGAGCCAATAAGCCAATCAAGACCATCAAGAGCTCTGGCATGGCATTCAAGCAGATGGAGCAAATCTCCATGTTCCTCAGAGCAGCTGAAAGTTATGGAGTCACCAAAACTGACATGTTTCAGACTGTAGACCTCTATGAGGGTAAGATAACCAAC
Organism: Tylochromis polylepis; assembly: GCA_015107715.1. Taxonomy (NCBI): domain Eukaryota; kingdom Metazoa; phylum Chordata; class Actinopteri; order Cichliformes; family Cichlidae; genus Tylochromis; species Tylochromis polylepis. Next base: position 36,192 of record VVHJ01062969.1, on the reverse strand, counting down.
CAACCAGAGGTTTTCTTCACTGTAACAATTGAAGCTCTAGAGGGAAAATACAGCACAGGTTCTCTTCCTTATATTTCTGTGGGCTCTGTTGATGTGAGGATGTTGCATGTCTGCAGGCAAAGACCTGGCTGCTGTCCAGAGGACCCTGATGGCTCTGGGTAGTTTGGCTGTCACAAAGGGTGATGGGAATTACAAAGGAGACCCCAGCTGGTTCCATAAGTAAGCTTTTCCTGCTTGTACTGTAAATATGCTAGCCTCTGAGGAAAGATGAAAAGCAAAGGTTTGAAGATTGTGCACTGACTGACGTCTGTTTGTGTGTGTGCAGAAAAGCCCAGGAGAACAGGAGAGAGTTCTCTGAGGAACAGCTGAAAGAAGGCCAAAGTGTCATCGGCCTGCAAATGGGCACAAATAAAGGAGCATCTCAAGCTGGCATGACAGGTTACGGACGCCCCAGGCAGATCATCAACAACCCCTGAACCAGAGCAGTGCTTAAACCCTCCTCCTTCTGCCCTCTGAAAGGCCAGTGAGCAAGGATGGAGAGACTTTGACTCTTACCTTGGCCGTGAGGAAAAATGTGACCTGACTGTTATTCAGATTTTAACTGGACCAAAATAGGGACCAACAAGAACAAGTGCACATGTAGATCTTTAACAGTAGAAACTAAACATTTAACAATGTTTCTTTTGTTTGACTTTCAGCAAGACTCACTGTAAATAATTTTTTTTTCTTACAGAATCATTACAGATGTTTTGCATGTTTTAACTCATTACCTTAAAATCATTACTGCAGACCACAATGTTAGACATGTTTGATTTCTTACCTTGCACAGACCATTTCATTACAACAAAGACAATCTGCTTGCAGGGACTTGAAACCTGCGTGAGAGAAGAAATCCCTCACTTTCAATGTTTAGTTTCCTTTATTCTTTACTGTATCTGCATTATTGCAGTCAGTGCCTCTTCTCAAAACTTTAGCGGTGCATGCATTCAAGGACACCAAAGATGTAAGACTCTTTCATGAAGTCTTTAATTTAATGACCATGTTCATTATTTAGTGTACACTGTGTCTTTGTTGACTTTATTCTTTCTGTCCTTCTGATGACATAGCTGTCAATTCATGGATGTCAGGATGTCCTTAAATACACCTCCGAGGATTGTTCTGAGTATTTTCCCCACAACAGCTACAGTAAGACACAGATGTTTTACTGTGTCTTACTGCAGCTTTAGTGGGTACTTAGTGTTACAGATTCACAGATTACGACCTTAAGCAGGTACCAAGTTGCAGCTGATTCAATTTGTACTGGAATGAAGTAAAAACTTAACAAAAGGTAAGACACGTACAGTTTGCTGTGGTTTACAGTAATGTTAGTAGGTTATAACAAATGCATCCAGTAATACAGCCAAGTGTAAGTAACTTTAGAAAATAAACTGCCTGGTTTGAAAAAGGTATAAACTACACCTGTGTGTGTTTTTACTGCTCCATTACACGACCTATTGTTAGATGCCGTCAGTCAATCAAAATGTTGGACCGTCTTTTTGAAATAAAGTTTGATTTAACTTTTGAAGAAGGCTCTTTTGTAATGACTCTGTTGTCTAAGGAAGTGTGTCCTGTTCACACTCAATAATGCCACTATCGCTATCACGACTCTTGATAACTGGTAGTTGGTAAATTGGAACCTATGTGCCTAGCAACAGATAATACAAACATCAGAGTTTTTGCAGGTAGTCAGGACGACACGTATGTTTGAGTGCTGTAAAGCTGAGCTGCACTTTAAAGAGAGGTCAGCTGATAAGAAGACCAAGGTGAAGACTAAAAGACCAAAGGCAAAGGAGAAGAAAATAATGTAAAGGAGTAATAAATAATGTTGGACTTTGCCTTATTTGATGGAATAAGAGGAGCCAGGGGGAGATTATTGTTATCTCTGTCAAGGTTTTGTTTATACTGTGTTCTTGCTTTGGTCCAGCTTAAGCTGTTCAGCATGAAATGACTCAGAAACAGCCAGAGATGAAAAAGAGCAGCAGTAGGGAGAAAACAGTAGAAAAAGATGCTTTGATGAAAAAAAAAA
>VVHJ01062969.1:0-14317 GCA_015107715.1 Tylochromis polylepis | reverse complement strand
TTTCCTGGTAATAAAAAAAAAAATCAGACCTTCTGATGTAAATAGTTGCTCTGTAGCTAAAGCAACCACCAAAAATTTATTACAGGGGCTTTTTGGGTTGTTTGAATTTCTGCTTTTATCATAACAACTTCTGCATTTCATTTCCTCTGAAACGACATAATCTGATTGTGACATGTGACAGGATGATCTTAACCTTTTACTTCACAAAGGTCTCAGCAAAACAACAACATATGAGACCCATCATACACCAAATGCAAGTCACATTGTATGATGAAAGAAACAGAACCCCATGAGTGAAATATGACCAGTTCAGGCTGGATATAGAGCAACTGTTTTTTTTTGGGGGGGGGGGTTGTTTTTTTTAAGGGAATGAACAAATTCATGTTTCACAACACCTTCATGGGTTTTTATTTTGAAGCTGCAGCGTGGGAATCAAATAAAACAAAAACAAAACAAAAAAACAAACAACTGTAAAACTTTTGAAATTAACCGCAGCCTTTTTTTTCTTTTTTCTTTTTTCTTTATCAATGAATGGAGAGGCATGTCTGAGTGGCACAAGTGATTTCCTAAACTAGGCGGCAGTGCCCACTGGTGGGTTATAGAGTCACTGCAGCGGAAAATAATGAGTCAGACTGTTGTAAGTTGAATAAATATGATTTATGTGAGGAAAACACAAATCTAGGCTGCAATTTTTGGCTTCTGAAGGAGGGCATGCTATAAAAACTCGAGAACGACTGTCATGATAAATGAGCCTCTGTGGCTGTTTGTGTGAGCTGTTTATTATCCGAGAGAGACGATATATTGGTTTGCTTGCTAGGAGCGTTTCATCTACTGCACCGATCATTCCACCTGGCATAACAGTACAAACTTTTAAAACACAGGGTCATAGATAAGATAAAATCTGTGGCAGAGGTGAGCAGAGCAGGAACCGCACAAAGGACCAGGAGCAGATTACATCAGGGTGTTTCCTCTGATGCCTGCTGGGATTACAAAATTATCATTTCCCATGTTCAAACAGTGTGTTGATAGAAGGAAAATTGCAATATTTATCCTGGGTCTACATGGCTAGCTTTTAGAGTTACAAAAACATTAAGGGGATATTTAGACTAAGTGATCTGTAGACAGGGTGTACATGTGTTTATTTTCATTTTTCACCGATCCACAAAAATAAAACAAAACAAAACCTGTCAACAGGAAAAGCTCATGCCTCTGACAGAAAGAAACACAACGTCTATCCAGCACTCATAACACCAGGTCTACTTTAGGTTACTTAAAAGAATAATAAATAATAATAATAATAATAACTCATAACACTGAGTTACAAACTGCTTCACAGTTTGAATAAAAGCCACACATTCAAGATAAACATCCACATTCCATCAGACAGACACATTATCAACCATACGGCCACACATTCATTCCAACATACACACAAATAACGACAAACTATGGCCCAAAATAAAGGGGAAAAGATTAAGGAAAGGCTAACCTGTAAAATCAGAGTGAGGGACAGTTAGGAGACCCTGGTTAGAGGATGGGAGAGGCCGGTGTTGTGCCAAAAACTGATCGTCTGCCAAAAAGTGATTCCCGGCGTTTGCCAGAAAATTTCTGCAGGAATTGAAACAGTTATAAAGGACTTGTTGGCCTATAACCGGTCATCTCTCATATTGCTCATGAATAATATGAAGTCATTTTGAGCCAGAAACAAAATTCCTATCATAAGGGAAAAGCTGTTGTTGGCAAAGTGACTTTCATATATTCTTTATTTATCAGGGTATAAAGTCTCAGTGACATTAAAAACGTGTTTTTCAAGAGAGATACGGCCAAGAGGGCAGCAGAAATTGTGACAAATATAACTCTACAGTTATACAAGGATACTTATAGAGTCATAAAGACCCCTTCATAAATCATGTTCACTTCAGTCTATTTACTAAACAAGTAAACATATTATACATAAAAAAAAACCACACAAACATTGGAAACCACTTTTTGGCACAACACCGGCTGCAGTGAAGAGGTCCCAGAAGCTTTGCTATGTAAGCAGGGGCCTGTCCATGTACAGCGTTCTGTGTTAACACTGGGATTTTACAGTGGATTCTGAATTTTCACTGGAAGCCAGTGAATGGATGCAAGAACAGGTGTGACTATGGAGGACTGAGACACATGTGAAAAGTGAGTTACAATAATCAAGGTGGGAGAAAAATGTAATGTGCGCACAGTCACAGTTGAGCAGTGCACCTAATCTGTCTAATGAGTCCACACTGCAACCAAGTGCTGTTGAATTATTACATTAGAGGGATAAACTTGGTGAAAGCAAACTAATTAAGCATTGAGAAACTCTATGGAGCCAAGGAACAAGCAGTGAGCCTTATTAGTGTCTTTCTCAATTTGTTACCCTGATTAAATGGCTCCCTTTGTTGCTGTGTAACACTTACAGCACTGAAAAACACAAGAGCGGATCCAGCACCTCAAATTCAGGCTTCCTCTTCTTGTTTTACAAAGTAAATCATTATTTGCTGATGATGAAGACAAAAAACAAAAACAAAACACAATTAGGTCCTTGTTTTTATTTTTTTTTTAATTTACTGGAATGCTTTACCTCAATAACATGACAATAAGCCAGAACAGTGCAAATACTGTTGCACAGCAAACACAGACTCCAGCCTACAAACATCATTCTTCCCCGACAACTTCACGTCTTATATACAACCCGGGTCATTTCATGACACACAATCCGGTACCGGACACACTCCATACACCCACCCTCATGAACACTTAAGGCACGCACACGTACACCATTATATTCAACACGTCACATGAATGTGCAGAGCTTAAGACAGCAGTAAGGTTTGACATCTCGATACTCGACAACAGACTCTCGGCCACAAACAGTGTAGAACAGTCAGCTGCAGCAAGCTCACAGACAAATGGTTTTCTTTACATGGCCTGTGATGCTTTATAGTAGTTAGCATGATTATAGTATGTACAGCTTAACCATGTGGCTACACTTTATCCCCCCAAAAAATATTCAATAACTACACCATGTACAGAAGTAAGCCAGGATGGCAGGGTTGGGCGAAGGTCAACCACAAACACAATGGGCCACAAGTAAAGAGGCGAGGAGAGATTACGGTACATCTAGGTGGTAAGCAGGGAGAGGGACAGAGAGCCTGTCTGAGAGTCTGAGTATGAACATTTGGATAACTGCAGTATGTAGCACATCAATCAGCCTAACTCAGGAATTACTCATGATCAGAAATACTTCAAAAAGAAAAGAAAAAAAGAAAAAAGAAAAACAAAAGCAGGACAGCCACTGGTTTTCTCCAAACTTCTTACTTTGCTTTATAAGACGAACAAAATCAAGTATACTGTTGCAGAAAAGCAGCACATTTTATGCATATAACCTATTTTAAACATTCAAATAATCTAATGACGCTATTCCACAAACACAATGTAAACACTACTGCTAGCTCGGACAGAAGCTTCATACTTTAGCAGAGAGGCTGGAGGTATTTTGGAAGACCTACAGATTACCAGAGAAGTGGATTGAGCAGCATAAATCTCACTAATGAATATGTAGCAATGTGTGACATTCACTGACTGTGTAATATAACAGAGAAGCCTTTTTACATTTAAGCTGAGGCTCAGTTTCAAACAAGCATGAAGCGAACAGCAAGATGTGGCTCGAGCTGAACACTTGTGCAACACAGGAACCAGAATAATTTTAATCTGTGCGTGCGCGCGTGTAGCAGTGAATTATGCAGTGATACATTTCATAGTGATTAACAGTTTCAAACAATAGTTACACATTGAGTTCAAAAGTGAACATTAAATAAACTAAGTGCTTTTGCTTTGCAGAGTAGTTGTTTACGTACACAAAGACATAATTAGTGAACTGACAAAACTATTAAAATGATTTAATATGCTCTATGCATTGCAGTGTTACACATTAAGCAAAAAAGAGTTAGTTCTTTTAGATACTGCTCACTGGTAAACATAGTGTGCATCTCAGCGCTATCTTCTCTGCAGCAGTGGCTTTTTAGCTCGTGGACTGTTGAGGGCTAACTTGATTGTTTATGATTTTTGGGAGATTTAATGACATTGAAGAGATTTACGTGTAACAGAAATATCTTTTCATTCTTAAAACTGACTAATGAAAGTTTATTTGTACCTTCAAGGGAAGGTTTTGGACCCCCCTCTGAGTTGGAAACCACCACTCTTTGGTGTACTGGCCACACTCATAACATTGTCCAATGTTGACTAAGGTTCTGCCAGCTAAGCGCATGATGAGCACTAGACATATGTTTGACAGAGACACTTGCCAAGGAATTGTTTTGTGGCTATTAAAACATGAAGGAATAAATTAAATGGTGCTTTGTGTTCCTGTGGTACAGGTGACAGGTGAGGGGCAAAACACTCATTTTATCCACGGGCCGAGATTAATTTGTGTGCATGCGCCACTGCAGTCCCTCGTGGTCTCATTAAATCTAGTCTAAAATTAAGAGTTGCACAACCTTGGTGAATCCATTTCACATTACTACTCCAATCACAGTGTCTACATCTGTAATGAGGTCTCTCTTCCGCTTCACCACCTCTCCCACACCTAACCCTCTGCTCAAGAATGTGATCCCACACCCCACGTGGGCCCACTCACATCAGGTTTCTTCATCCCCCTGAGCATGAGCCCTTCCTCCTTCAGGTACCAGGGGCATGTCTCAGCCACTGCAGCAGCAGCAGCAGATGAGACATGCCTCTGGAGAAGTGTGCTTCGTGGCCGTAGCCCTCAAACCAGCGATGCTCGTCTCTCCTCTGGCGTCTCCTCAAGAATCTGCAGCAGCAGGTCACTGAGGGGCTTGGCCACAGAGTCGTAACCTGCCGATGTAAGATGAAGGAAGTCAAACATGTCCTGAGTGCTGATGGTTCCATCGGAGTGGACAAACTCCCTGCTAACATCCAAGAGCTGAGCCTGGCTCAGTCGTGGCAGCCAGGAGCGCAGATGAGCGTTAACAGCAGCGTTCTTCTCCCTGAGTGGGTTGGGTCGTTCCCCTCGAGGCAACAAACCCTGAGGACCACAGAAACAGCACTGACTCATTTATTGAGATTATTATATTAAAGGAGACATTTTATTCTTGGACTCTACTAGACAAGCTCTGCATGAGTCACTGTTCAAAATATTCCTCAGGCCCCTCTGAAAAAGCTGTTTTAGCTTCCTTCTCTCTTTTTAAGCAGATGGTGGGCGTTCTGTGCTCAGCCAGAGTTATAACCATGTTCTTACTGACATACCGATCCAACAGGAGAAAAAACTGAGCTCTGAGCTCATAGTGATGACTTGTACATGAGTAAAAGGCATATCCACTCACCATCCACTTTATTAGCTACACATGTTCAACCAATCTGTGTGCAGACGAGTTCCTATTACCACAAACTAATATCAAACTGTGTCCACAATTAAAGGAAACTAACTTTCCTCTGTCTGTTGGTTATATTATAACATTAACTGCTCAGTCTTTATTTAAGCCAACTGAAATCGTATTCATGTTTTTCTAGGAATATTCATTATCTGTATCAACGCCTGACATTAGCTTGTTTAGACTATAAAATGTTAATTTTTAGTCGTGTGCGTGTCACCACATTAAAGAGCCTTTATGTTAGCAACTTTAACAGGAGCGCTTTGTGTTATTTCTCAGGAAACAATTTCAATTTAATCAAAAGTTCTATCTCAAAATACGAGTTTAAGACAAACAAGCAAAATAAGATGAAACATATGACTAAACTTACCAGGACAACTATCTTTGCCTTGGGGAGGCGGGAAGTGAGCAGTTCTGCAATGGCAAGAATTCCTCCTGCAACCTGCTCTGCTGTGTGTTCATAATTGTTGGTTCCTACCCACAACACCACCACCTGGACAAGACGACAGACAATTTATTCACTACTGGTAAACACATTCAACCCTACAGATTTTATATCAAAGCGAATGACATAACATATGAGATATGACATAATTAAGCAACACTTTATTTTTTTAGAGCAATTAAGCCTAATTGATGGATATCAAGTTTAACAAAGAAGTTAAATAGCATTGACTTCTGCCAAGGTCAATGCTGAAACTTGCGCTTATAAAGAAAGAGCTCAAGATCTGCATGAAAATCCACCTATCAACAAAGTTTCATAGACTTTCAGCACAGTTACAGGCTGTTGTCACTACAGTGTTCTCCAAACTAATCAGTGTGTGTGTGTGTGTGGGGGGGGGGTGTCACAAAAATCAAGACACAGTGGGCAGAGTGTGTGAGATGTGAAACTGTGGGCATCAGTGTGGACACACTATACTGTCCTCAGCTGCCTTCCTGTCGGTGGGCTTGTCTCACCTTGGGACGAATGTTCTCCAGCTCTCCATTCTGCAGCCTCCACAGTACGTTACAGGTGGTGTCCCCTCCAATGCCAAAGTTGAGGGCGTGAAGAGGGGAGAACAATTCCCTCCACACCTTTGAACAGAAGACCATGAATCTGCATTTGAGTCAGGCCGACTGTGATATCTAGCGCGTCATCAACACAGCGTCAGCAGTGAGGGAAGACAAACTTATGGCTTTTTTTTGCTGTCTTTATTGTGTGATTCAGGACACATGACTCACATCCAGATGTGTCCTGTTTAATTTTTAAAAAAATTCTAAGATTTTACTCTCACCTCATACTGATGCATTAGTTGTACCATGGAATCCCCCACAAAGAGCACATCTGGCTCAGCATCCTTGCATTCCTGTACAAACCTTGAGTGCTGAAAAAAAACACAAGAGACCTGGTGATACAGTGCATGACAGACCAGATAAATACAAGAACATCTTCAATTTATTAAAAATAAACCCCTCTCTGCTCGATTCTGAGAACTTGTCCCCTGATGTAAAACTTTGCGTTTTGACTTTCTAAATCTTAGCAGTATGATAACACTCATTAGCCATCAGAGTCAGATAAAAAAACCCAAGCTTGTTATAGATGAGATGTGCCTGGTGCCCCATCTGACAGAGAGCTCTGAGTAAAGCAGACTGTCTCAGTGACAGCCCTATTAGCTTTGAGAGGATTAACTTTGTGCAGACTTTCTAGGAAGATCCACTAAACAAGCCAAACAAAGTGCTGCACTGATACAAAGTCTTCTCAGTGACTAAAAATTGTGAGCACATGGTTAATATTTATTTAGTGGCCTTTTCTTTGAGTTAGATCATGAGCTTATAACTAAAATAATAAATATTATCTACATTATCATTCACTCTTAATCAGACACTAATATTATCAAGAAGCTCAAAACAACTGAAAACACTAACTGGCTTCACAGGATTGCAGCACAGTCACAAACATCTGTGTGTACGAATTAGAAATTTAAAAAAAATCTAAGACTAAGGTCACCAAATCAAAGTGATGTCTTTATTGGTGCATCGAATGACATAAGAAATGTATATGACACTAAGCTTTAGTTTACTCTGCATGAGATCTCAGCAATAAGAGTCTCATAGCACCATCCTCCTTTCCATCGTAAGAACTCCAAACGTCACACAGAAACTCTTGATGGGAACAGCGTGCAAAATTTAGAAGATTCCTACTCATCAAAGCCACACATAGGTGCAGATCCAAAGTGCCATCCCAGCTCACCATCTGACTTGAATTATACAACTAGTTTTATTTAAACATTGACTTAATACTAACAATTACCATGGAAACACATCTTTGATAAATAATGCACATCATTCAGACAGCCTCCATACATCAGAAGGATATGAGGTATTAATGATAATACAGAGTGAATATTTACAACACCAACAATACCTGTGACAGCCACCGTCCATCTCCTTGAACATCTTCTACTGGCTGAGGGACTGCAGCTGGGTTCACGTCATCCCCACTCATCCTGAAAGAGATCCCAGCGCTTATTTACACATGCACTGAACAAGGTGCGACCTACAGGAGGGGGAAAGGACGTCATGCTGGTGCAGGGCACAGAGGAAAGCATCTGCACCACCTAGCAGAAAGCAGCGGGGTGATGCAGCAGCTTAACGTTTCGGGAGACAGACTGGCCTAATGCGGATTGCAGGCCACTCTCGCTCTCAGTGCGGGTGTTTAGAGATCACAGAGCAGATCGCATTAACTCAGCTAGGCTACTGTTTATCTGACGTTAGCTTGTTAGCTGCTTGCTAATGACTGGAGACTGTTGTGGCTGCATCTCTGATACACGTCTGTCGTGCTCGTCGTTAATTAAAAACTAAACAAATAAAAACATTTTTTTAAAAATGAAATTACTTATTTATTTACAAGACAAACTACCTGGCAGGGTGTCACTTGTCGTCTCTCTTGGCTGACCCTTAACTTTTTATTCCCCGGATTCGCTGCACCGCTGTCAGGGAGTCGACGCGTATGATGCTCGCTAGCAAGTGTTAGCAGCCTCGAGCTAGATGAGACAACAAAAGGTGTGTCAGAGGGAAAGCACAGAGATCGTTCCAGTGGCAAGAGTGCCCGCTCGACACCACCAGCCGTAACACCGATGGAAGGAAGAGTGGATTCTTCCGGGCTCAAAGTCTTATCAGTGCAATCATGCACCTGACCTAAACCCGGGCACAGCTACCTTCTGTAATCTGCGGGGGTCGCTGACTCCAAAAACACAGCACCGAGGGGAGGTTTTACCTCAGGAGTAACCGCAGGGCAAAAACACACCACCGCAACAGCTGATCCCGCGAGGAATCATGGGTAGGTAGTCGCTTATTTAAACAACTTCGCATTTTTCTTCCAATACAAAATTTTTTTAATTATTCCTAATTTTTTTTAGATGGTGATAGTTAGTGTAAGGCCAGCCATGAAGACTTGCTCCTATGTCTGAGTATGTCGTGTAGTTTTCGAAATGCGACGGTGATCTCTCATTGATCCCAGCCCGGCGTCAGCTGACCACAATGCATCACGGTCACGTTAGAGCAAATGCTGCATTCTAGCACTGTGGAAAACACAGGAAATAAAACATTCCTGCTCTCTGGCTGTAGGTCCACATTTGGCGGAAACATGCTTTGCATCAGCAATGTCAAACTTTTACACCGCGGGCCACATACACCCTCGCTTTGATCTTAAGTAGGACAAACAGAGAAACGCCCCTTTCTGTCAGTGTAAGTAAGTTTAACTACACTCTGAGTCCCTCAGGTATCTTAATATACGAAAAAGAAGTGCAATTTCAGCAGTATGTTGCAGTTTTTCTACATGATAGAGAAATGCTGCTGTCAGCAAGACTCTTTGGGCTTAAATTTTAGTAAAAACAAATGTGTAACATTACATGTAAAAACAAACAAACAAAACCTGGTAGCGCACTGCCCAGACTGTCCTGTAACTATAAAACATAAAGTTTTAAAACAAACAATAAAAAAAAAAAATTCTATATTAGCTAATGAAAAACAAGAACTTTTCTGTCATGTAATTGTTTATCTATTACTTAATTACTTTGGTGTAGTATGAATGGCCACAGAGGAGGTAATTAACAGCAGGAAAAGCTCCAAAAACTATAATAAAATACAATTAATCTTTATCTATCTTTCACATTTTCCAAAGCCATCTAGTTGGCTAGACTGAAGTCTTTGATGGCCAATTCTGGCCCTCGGATTTATGTTTGACTGCTGCACATGGATAGACAGACACTTTATTACTGGGAGAAATTTCTGTTTTACAGCAGCGACATAAAATTATTAAGTACAAAAATAAAACAAGTATGATATACAATAAGAACAACATTATTAATTGTACCACAGGCCCACACTCAAGGCCTTTTTGTGAGGTAGTACAAAATTGCATATACAACAGAGACAAAATAAGATCATAAAAAGAAAATAAGAAATGAAAAATAAAAGATAAGATTAGGATTGTGCAAAATAGAATTCTCCCACAAATGAGTACAAATGGTATTAATAAATGTCATTAATGAAGCTAAGAAAAAGCAGCAAGAAGGTTTGACACAGAATCTCATGTTCTGACAGGTGTGTTCACCTGTCACTAAAAAAGAGAGCTGTCCAGTTTTATAGACTAGGGTAGGGGTGATTTCCTGAAGTATTCAGCGCGGCTGAATCAGTCTGAGGAAGAATGGGCTCTGCAGTCTCTTTAGTGTGTGGCTAATGGAGTGTGAGTGATGGTCGTGCATGATGATCAGTTTGTTCAGTGACCTCCTGTCCCTCACTGACTCAAACATCTCCAATTTCTGGCTAAACAAACTGAGCCTTGGTCATTGTTAATGCAGATTTTCTTTTTTCAGTGTAAGCATTCCTCGTGACTCCTGAAGAGCTTGTGGCTTTTTCAGTAACAGAAATGAGCTTTATAATAGCCTTTCTTTGTTTCTGGAAACCTTTGAGGTTGCTTTTGTTTGGCTGACTTTTACATTTTACAAAGTGGCAGATAAGACACACTAAAAATATATCCTGGGACATTTATTTCAACACAAATTGCCTTTACTTTGATTTCACATATGACATGATTCACCATCACTAAAACCTCTTTACATTTTTTAAAATTCTTCCTTTGTTTTCTCCTGTTTGTATTATGTTTCTATATGCCTTTTCCCTCTTAATCCTTACATTGCCCAGCCAAGTCCCCAGTGGTGTTTGTTAACCAAGAGAAACAGTCCACTGGTTTTCTACGTGTGCAGACGTGCCCTGAAAGCTCAATGAAAGGTTTGAAAGAAGTGTCCCTACTCTTAGGGTCAGGAAAAATAACTCATACCAAAATCAACCACCAGATGGAGCCCCTGCACATCTCTGCTCAAGATTTCGGTAGCTCAAACCAAGCCAGCCATACCAGCAGAATGCCGCCAACAGCATAACTGAGCCATGCCAGATCTGCAGGGTTCAGGTTTTTCATTTCATTTATCACTCATATTGTCAGATGCTATTTTTATAGAGTACGTTTATCTCCTAAAACATTCATTTCATTCACTGATTTTTTTTTCACACATGGTTATGCATTGCTTCAATACAAACAAAGCACACAATTCACATATACATTTCTAAATACACCGCCATGAGTGAAAAGGAGCAGGGAGAAGAAAAAATCTTATATTACCTGCCCCCATCTTAAACCCGTTAAATATTAAACAAAAATAGATGGTCTGTCAGTCAGTTACTTGCCAATCAACACTTAATAACTAATTAATTTATTTTCACCCATCTGTCTCCATGGTAACCGTCATTCATTAAATTCATAAATTCGAAGTATTCTATTTTTATACATCTTCCTAAACTGAAAAATACTTGCACTCATCTTCAACTCATTCTTTAATGCATTCCACAGTTTTACACCACATACTGAGATGCACCTCTGCTTTAAAGTGGTCCGAGCAAACTGATGTTTGAAATGAAATTTCCTTCTATTATCCTCATCTTCCGAACTAAAAACAAACAGCTTCTGCAATCTTTGTGGTCGTGCTCGACTTTTTGCCCTTGTACATAACTAATAATATGTTTCATTCAATTAAATCTTTAAGTTTCATAAATCCTGACTTGATAAATAATATTTTAGTATGAGCTCTTGAATTTACTTTGTGTATAATTCTTACTGCTCTTTTCTGTAAGATAACTAAAGGCTTTGTGTTGGTTACATATATACATTGCCCCATACCTCCACGGAATAACTTAAATAAGGCAGTATGAGTGAACAATATAGAACATGCAATGCATTATAATCCAACAGATATCTTGCTTTATTTAGAACAGCAATATTCTTAGATATTTTTTGATTTAATATATGCTATATGAGCTTTCCATGTAAGTTTGTCATCCATTATGACACCCAAAATCTAATTTGAGACACTCTTTCAATATCAATTCCATCAATATTCAATTTAAATTTTTCATCCTTTTTAAACCATTTTTTAAGTTCAACCATTTCCTTTATTATCCCTTCTGATAGAACTTTTAAATTATCTAAAAAAATTTGTGTTGTCAGCAAATAAAACAAACTTTAATAACTTTGACACATTAAAAATATAGTCAATATACAAAATAAAGAGTTTAGGTCCCAAAGCTGACCCTTGGGGAACTCCACATTTAATCTTCATGCAATTAGATATATTACCAGCAAACTGTACATACTGTTACCTATAATCCAAATAACTTCTTAGTCATTTTAAGGGTACTCCTCTCACATCATACGTTTGCAATTTAGAAATTAAGATAGAATGATCAATAGTGTCAAACACTTTTTTTTAATATCAATAAAAACCCTTATTGTATATTTATGGTTCTCAATTGCAGTTGTAATCTCTTCCACTATATCCATTAGTGCCAAGGCAGTAGATCTATTCGATCTAAACCCATACTGACTTTCACTCAATAACTTATTCTTTTCAATAAATTTCTCTTGTTTGAAATGAAAGATTAAAGATGTAACTTAAAGGTTTACTTATGCAATCAATTGTCTTTTTTATTATGGCCATATCGAGCCCATCACAATCAGTAGATGTTTTATTTTTGAATTTAGCTGCAATGGCTCTAATGGGGTGGCATGGTGGTTAGCACTGTTGCCTCACAGCAAGAAGGTCCTGCGTTCAATCCCACCATCAGGCTGGGGTCTTTCTGTGTGGAGTTTGCATGTTCGCCCCGTGTTTGTGTGGGTTCACTCTGGCTTCCTCCCACAATCCAAAGACATGCAGTTAGTGGGGTTGGGTTAATTGCTGATTTGAAATTGCCTAACAGTGTTAATGTGAGTGAAAATGGTTGTCTGTCTCAATATATTAGCCCTGTGACAGACAGGCGACCTGTCCAGGGTGTACCTGGGATACGCTCCAGCCCCCCTGCAACCCTGATAAAGATCAGTATGTTTTTATTTGTTTCATTTTTTTGGCACAACACCAGAACAACTCCAGATATCCATAAGTAGCGGTTGCAGTGCTTTAGCATTGAGCTAGCACTGTGAACATAAAGGGAGTGATGTTTTTTAAGTGGCAGGTAATTTCAAATTCAACGTTTCTATCAGTTAAGCAGACATCAGCAAACGCACAAATTAATTGGGAACTCTAAATTGCCCATAGGTGCGGGTGCAAATGTCTGTCTGTATGTGTTAGCCCTGCAACAGACTGGTGACCTGTCCAGGGTGTGCCCTAAGAAAGATGGGATAGGCTCCAGCGACCCTGAAAAGGATAAGTGGTAGAGAATGGATGGATGGTTCTAATTTCATTTTCACTTATTTATCCAAGAAACATACATTGTAAAACTCTACTGCTTCCATTCCAATCATCTACTTGCCCATCATTTTGTAATTTAATAGAATTTGCGAGCTTAGGTCCTGCATTAACAAAAAAGGATTTAAAGTCATTTGCAACCCCATCTTGAAAAAATTTGACTTCTGAGTTCAGTCATTAGGCCTTGATTATTTCAAAAATACATGCACACACCCACAGAGAACAACTCTATGGGTTTGTATCTCCACATTAATGTTAAGCTATACCTTCTCAGTCTTTTCCACTTTCTTGTCGATCTAAAGAACTCAATAATGTCTTTAAATCATCAGTTGGTGATCTCCTGTGTCTAGACCGGGGCACTTTCCAGCCTGTTGCCTGTAGCGTAGACTCCAAGTCTGGCTCACCTGCTGGGATCTCCATATTGATTTCATACTCCTTCTGCTTCTTCTTCTGTCCTTCTGCTGCAGCTTGAGGGTTGTCAAACACCCTGATTTTTCCATCCTTCTCGAATATTTTCAGTCTTGCAGGATACAATACACGCGACTTGATCCTTCTTTCCTGGAGTTTTTTTTCTTACTTGTCTATATTTTGCCTGCTCCTTATACACCCAGGCGGAAAAATCTTCATCAAAGTATATCCTCCTGTCATTCACCCGAACATCCTTCTTTATCCAAGCGGCTTGAAGCACCCTTTGTCGCAGATTGTAATTTTGAAAGCAGACTGTTATTGATTTGGGGCACCCACTTTGTCCATTGTTTGTCACAGCTGCCCGGTGTGCTCTTTCAATATGAATTTCCCCATTAATTTTCAGCTTCTCCCGTATCAGATTCTTCACAAACTCAACCATGTTGTTTCCTTCACAGTTTTCAGGAACTGAATAAATCCTTAAGTTCTTCCTTCTGTCACAGCTTTCAAAATCCTCACATTTCGGCTCCAGTTGTCTTTGAAGGTGCAAACTGTGGATCAGCACTTTGGTCAAGCTGATTTCACGGTCTTCATTTTCCGCAATTCGTTTCTCAGCTACTCTTATTTCCAGTTCTCCAATACCTTCTCTCAGTTTATTTATTTCCTTTTTTTTGGGGGGGGGGGGGGGGTTGTCCCTTTTTTTTTTTTTTAAAACAAATTTCTTTTTTG
>VVHJ01062968.1:4205-17886 GCA_015107715.1 Tylochromis polylepis | reverse complement strand
TCTGAACATGTCCCACCGGGAGGAGGCCCCGGGGCAGACCCAGGACACGCTGGAGAGATTATATCTCTCGGCTGGCCTGGGAACGCCTCGGTGTTCCCCCGGATAAGCTGGAGGAGGTGGCTGGGGAGAGGGAGGTCTGGGCTTCTCTGCTTAGGCTGCTGCCCCCGCGACCCGGCCCCGGATAAGCAGGAGAAGATGGATGGATGGATGGATGGATAATCAAATAAAGACAGAATGAATCATTACATATATATATATATATATATATATATGTTACATTCAATACAACCATGAGCCAAAGAAAGTTTTTACATGGCTCTGTGCAGTCCTTTGAAAAACTGAGTACAATCCATAATTCGTAGCTTGTAGAACAAACTTTATTAGTGATAATTTTGTAATTGTTCACCATATGACTTCATCAGTCTCTCAGATTGATGTGGAGGAATTTTTGCCCACTCTTCTTTACAATGCTGCTAAGTTCATTGAGGTTTACAGGCAGTCATTTTTGCTTTGGCCATTGCAGCACCTTGATTCTTGTATATTTCAGACATTCGCTAGAAGATTTTCTGCTTGGGATCATTGTCCTGTAGCATAACCCAGTTTGGTCCAAGCTTTAGTTGATATGAGGTACTTTTGCTGAGATGCTGTGTTTCTACAAACGTAGTGCTATACATCATAGCCAAACATCTTCAGTTTGGTCTCATCTGCATAAGATGATTCAGATGCAGCTTTGCAAACCTAAGCTGTGCTGCCATGTTTGTTTTTGAGAGAAGAGGTTTTCTCCTGGCAATCCTTCTAAAACAAGCCACACTTGTTCAGGCTTTTTCTGAAAGTACTGTCATGAACTTTAACATGTAACATGCTAACTGAGGCCTGCAGAGTCTGAAATTGAGCTCTTGGGATTGTTGCTGCTTCTATTAGCCTTGCATGGTCTGACTTTGGGATGAATTTGCTGGGAAAAACACTCCTGGGAAGACTGTTGCATTGTGTTAATGCACACTTGAATGCTCAATACCAGCAAAATGCCAAAACTTCTGCTTTTACAAAGCAGCTCACACTTGCTGACTGCTACGTAGGACTGCCCAGAGTCCTGTGAACAACTTCAGTGTTCAGTAGCATTGAACATTTCCACTTGTAGATGAAATTTAAAACAAAAATACCCTGAACAAGTCTCATACAGTAAAACGTGCGTGGTACATAAGTGTGCGTGTCAGACTGTAGGAAAACATCCACACAGCAGATAATAGACACACAGAACTTTCCCTCCACTCATTCTGACCACATGGGAGCTGCTGATGTGATGGGTGTTATATGGAAGTTTCCACTGTGGAGAAACACGGCTCGCGTCACTCTGAATCCCCTCCTGTCTCAGTCATGGTGGGGCAATATTGATAGTCAATTCTGGCTTCTCGCGGTTTGCTCAAGTGTCTGCAGTCACTCTGCAGTCCTGTCCCATTCATATTCATCCCATAATTGAAAGGTTGAACTGTTTCCCCTCAACAGATTAGCTCATACTAGACTCTGGTCTGGTACTTTGCACAACTTTAAAAGTTACAATTAAAATATGAAAACATACTAAAATTGCATGACTCTAAGAGGATGGCATTACATATTCAGCATCAAAGTAAGTTTCACACACAGAAAAACCAAAAGCCTTGCATGTATATTTCTATCTAAAGCCCCAAGGAGAAGACTGCATGATGCAACGAGAGATTGGGACAGTACTAAACAGCAGTGACACACTGAAAGCAAGTCACCCATCCCTAAATCGGGACTCTCAAATCTGAGCCATCAGTTTTAATTAAATGCAAGGATGCTTAGAGTTGCATTGGGAGCGACAAGAATAGAAAGGATTAGGAATGAGTACCTCAAAGGGCTAGCTCAGGCTGGACAGTTCAGGGATAAAGTAAGAGAGGTGAGACTGAGTAGGCATGGACATGTGCAGGTGAGAGATACTGGGTGCACTGGGAGAAGGATGGCAAAGATGGAGCTGCAAGGCAAGCGGGAAACAAAATGCAGATGTGATGAGAGGGAGCATGCAGGCAGTTGGAGTGACACCAAAAGATGCAAAGGACAGGAGGAGATGGAAACAGATAATCCGCTGTGACAACCAAGAGAAGAACAAGAAGAATGCGGTGTTTCATTAAAAAGCAAGGCGACAATGAAAGATCTGCTTCAGGAGTTTTCAGACCGGAGAAGGTTTATTGAGCCATTGCTATTTTTTTTAACTTTTATTTCTTGTATTTCCAGTTCACCAAGACACATTATCCTCAGTAGCGGGGGCAAATAAAATAAAATAAAACAGGCAGTTTAACTGGCAATGTTAAATTGAGACTTTTGTCTGTGAAGAAGCAGATGCTTTCTCTAAAGCTGTGTCACTACTGAATAAGCCCAATCAGTGCCAAATAAGCAAGCTATGTACCGGCAGATCTCTCTTAATGTTTAAATTATTATAGACTGTATATATATGTTTACTTGTTCAGTTACTACTTAAGGGGCAGCACAGTGGCACCGTGGTTAGCACTGTTGCCTCACAGCAGAAGCTCTGCACCACCATCTGCTCAGAGGCTTTCTGTGTGGATTTCTCCCCATCTCTGTGTGGGTTTTCTCTGGCTACTCCAGAGAAAACCCCACTAACTGCACAGACATGCAGTTAGTGGGGTTAGGCTAATTGGTGATTCTAAATTGCCCATAGGTGTGAATAAAAGTAGTGTGAATGTTGTCTATTTCTCTGCGTTAGCCCTGTGACAGTTTAGCGACATGTCCAGGGTGTACCCCGCCCTATAGCATTCAGTCCATTTCCATCTCTTACTTCCTATTTTAAGTGATTATTTCTCTATACTTTCAATATAAAGATAATCAAAGGTAAAAACTGCCTGTCCAAAATCATTTATAATCCTGATTTGGTCTGCTTAATGACAGAAACCGTAGCCTTGAAGTTCTTAATTCAACAAAGAGCTTAGGTGTGAGCTGTTCTCATGTGAACGCATGTGAGACAGGCTGGCGGAGGTTCTCTTCGCTTCAGTCCAACATCACACACACTTATTGCATTGCATACAATCCACCGTTGTCTTTCTCTTGGCAGGAAATATCCACAGACCGACCTGTGTGGGTGTTAAGGGATGCCGTGGAGGGTCGAAGCACCTGAGGTTCAGTTTACAATCTTTTTTATTTTTTAAACCTGCAGAACAGTTTGAGGCATGTTTTGAACCATTTGTTCTGTAAATGCAAAACATGTATATGTGGAATGAGGCTAATTACAAGACTATCATCTCAGTGATGTTTTCCCATATTTTTATTTACACGTCACTCTCCGTGTTTAGTCTCCAGTGCTTCCTCTGGCTGCCTCCACACACACTACTGAAAGGCGCTGTTCCTGAAGCTTGTGCAGAAAACCTGTTGAATCAGTTCATTCTGCATGCAGCTGTCCTTCATCCTGCCTACAGAGAAAGGTGCTGTGTTCAATGCTGGAGAGACACTTAGCTCAGATAGTGAGAATTCAGGCACAGCAGGAGTAATTTTGACCTTTCTCAGTATCGCTGCTTAGTGCAGCTTAGGCTAATGGGATTATTACTTCTTTGAAGTTATCAACCTTATGATGGCACTAGAGGAAAATATAAATGAACAGCCACGTGAGCCAGTGTGATTCATAATAACGAACATCACAAAAAGCAAATTAAATCTGCCAAACTGCCACGCTTCCTGGGTTTTGTGTTGTTTTTGCGATACATAATTGCAGACATTTCAATTATGACAATTTCTAAGCTTCCTTTTCTGAGTAAGTTCCTGGAAAAGATTGTTCACACCCAGCTGATAGACTATCTAAATGATTTTCAAATTCCAGAAGCGCTTCAGTCCAGCTTTAAGCCGTTTCACAGCACGCTGACAGCTCTCATAAAGGTTATGAATGACATTTTGTTAGCGACGGACTGCGGTAAACATGTATTGCTTGTTTTATTGGCTATGAATGCTGCATTTGACACAGTGGATCATGACCTGCTGATCTCTCGACTACAGCTTGGCACTTTCGTGGCTAAAATCATATCTCTCTAACAGGAGCTTCTATGTTAAATTGGGTTAGGCTTCATCCTCTGTGGCCCCTCTGCCATGGGGTGTACCGCAGGGATCTATTCTTGGGCCACTACTGTTTTCATTGTATCTCCTGCCACTGAGTGCGATCTTCCAAAAACACGAAATTTCATTTCATCTATATGCTGACGATTGCCAGCTTTATCTACCTTTCAATCACTCTGATAGCGCCTCAATTGGACTCCTGCTTGATTGTCTCAGCGATGTTAAGTCATGGACGGCCCTAAATTTTTTAAATTTTAATGAACGTAAAACGGAAGCAATTTTATTCAGTCCCAGTCGTTCCTCTGGTACCCTAGATGTTGACTTTGCTGCTCTGACCCCTCGCCTGAAGAGCTTGGTTACTAATCTTGGGGTAAAAATCAACACTGCACTTAGTTTTGATGGCCACATAAAGTGGGTGGTGAAATCTTCATTCTGTCACCTCAGACGTCTGTCAAAGGTTAAGCCTTTTCTCTCCAGGCGTGATTTGGAAACTGTCATCCATGCTTTTATAACCTCACACTTGGATTACTGCAACTCCCTTTTAATAGGGGCTGCCCAGGGCACTCTGTCACGCCTGCAACTGGTGCAGGACGCTGTGTCACGGTTTTTAACTGGTAAAAGAAAATTTGAGCACGTGACTCCGGTTCTGGCCTCCTTACACTGGCTTCCAATTGAATTTAAAATCTTTTCACTGGTTTTTAAATCCTTAAATGGTCTGGCACCTGTATATTTGTCCGATCTGCTGAAGCCCTGTGTCCCCCCTCGTTCACTCCGATCAGCTGAGCAGCTGTTGCTCTCAGTCCCTAAATCACCACTGAAACTTAGATGAGACCAAGTGTTCTCTATTGTGGCCCCGAAGCTTTGGAATGACCTTCCTCTTCACATCAGTGGGGGTTTTTAAATCCAGGTTAAAAACTCATTTTTATTCGCTGTCCTTTGACTCAGTGGGTACCTGACACTATTATTTTATTGTTATTTATTTATTGTATTTATTGTTCTTATTGTACTTTTTATATTTCTGCTGTACAGCACTTTGGTCGGCCATGTGTTGTTTTTAAAGTGCTATATAAATAAATTATGGTATGGTATGGATACTACTGCATGTTCTCATTTGGGATCAAAGTAAACGGACCAACCAAGAAACTGATCTCATATTCCTTGGTGCCACCTTTATGGATCTAAAGCAGTAAAGTACAGTAGCGCTGCAGAAAAAGTATAAAAACTGAGAGGGTTTTTTTTTTTTATATGAACTAATTTAGAAAACACTGCACACCTGAATCAATCACAGGTGCATAGGATGAGAAAAAAATTATTTAAAAAATATATAAATATTATAATCTTTAATTGTTTCATTGTTCCTGAAGAAGGTTGTCTGGACACACACACACACACACACACACACACACACACACATATATATATATAGATATATAGATATATATAGCACATGAATTGTGTGCTATGGTTATAACTTTATTGCGACATCACTGATTCAAAGCTCTGAAAAATAAAGGTCCTGTTTTAGTTACTGAAGAGGTAAATAGAGCATTCACAAAACATTTAGGCTCTCACAAAGATTTTAGTTTTAACATCATTAATTAGGTAAATCTTTTCAACAGTTCATTCATGCAAAAATCTAATCAGCCATTCGCATGGCAGCAACTCAATGCGTTTAGGCATGTAGACATGATGAAGACGACCTGCTAAAGTTCAAACCGAGCATCAGGATGGAGAAGAAAGGTAATTTAAGTGACTTTGAACATGGCATAACTGTTGGTGCCAGATGAACCTGCTGAAGTTCAAATTGAACTTGAATGCTGGTCTGATATTTCAGAATGTTGTCTTCTTTTTTAACACCAAAGCCATCTTTGAGCATATTAGCTGCCACACCTAAATTCTGCTTAAACATTTAGGTGTTACGTGTTTTTTCCTAAATCTGAAGTCCCTCAAAAATCAACCACCCAATTAATCACTGGTTTTGCTTATTTGTAGAATAAAGTCAGGAAAAATAAAGAACACTGAGGTTTAGTTTGTGATATTTAGAAAAAAAAGTGTTTAATTTCTTGTATACATTAGTACCTATAGTAGTATTTGGTTTGGTATTCCATTAATGCTTTTTAGTTTTCATTTTAGTCTGTGAGTCTCTCGGCTGATGGTCACTGACCTGTTTAATCAGAGCAACTGTAGTATCGCATTCATTGATTTCGCTGTGGTAAGATACTGTCAGCTCCAACCAACCATTACAAAAATACACTCCCAGATGCAGCCAATAAAATGTACAAGCAGTATGCCTGAAGTGCACTCTAGTGAACTGCAAGTTTAGACACATTCAGTAAGATCAGCTGATACAGAGAGATGCCACCTGAACTCAAATGCACTTCAATTTAACAAATATTGCAAAACTAATAAAAACCATCCTTATTCTGGTTTTCATACGTTACCACCTGCAGTGTCTGGTTCACATTTACCAGTGACTGATGTCCACATGAACTGGATAAAATGTGTTATGGTGTTACAAAAAACATCACTGTTCAACTTCCAATTAAATAAAATGGATATGTGGGCTGTAAAAACTATATGACACTAAAGAAACCTGCTAGTTAAAGCATCAGTTAGTATCTTATCCATCTAACTGTGATGGCCACGACATTGACAGTCTCATAAAAAGTTGAAGCCAAAAATTAAGTTTTTACATTATATCTATATATTCTCTGTATTGCCCTATATTAATGTGTAAAAACTGTATGCAGATTACACTGTTTGTAAAACACACATATGCACGCACACAAAATTACATGTGGCCCAGATAACCTTGCATGCCCACACATCTTTCATAAGTTCTAAAATTAGCTGCTTACATTTAATTAAATGTGACTGCACTTCAATGTAAATAATGCAATGTTAAAGATGTTAAAGACAGAAATCCAGATTACCATACGGTTCATAAAGTCACAGCTTTAGGCAATCATTTCCGTCTTTCATTTTGTCTACTGATGCTGGTTCCAGTTTGTTCCAGTGTAGAAAAGAAGTGTAAAAAAAAATGGCAACAGCCAAATATAATGTGCAGTTATTTTTATTCTTTAAAAGTTGTTAGTGCCAGTTCATCCTGATTTTAGGTTTTCTCTAGCACTGTACCCTATAGGTACACCCAGAAGTCACCAAATTCAGAGGGTTATTTTTTTCCTTTTTTTCTCTTGTTCCCTAAAATCTGATTTACTTGGACTGAGGTGGAGCTTTGGTGTCAGTGCAGAAGAAGACACTACAGCAATGACCACAAAAGAGGCAGTCAAGCAAATATGACGTTCATCTTTGTCCGGTGTGTTAATTTGCCAGTTATACAATGTCCTTATGTGTCCTCCTGCTGAAGCAAGAGTCACAAAATTCTGTTGAACACTATGTTTATGCACAAAGACATAAATGTGCTGTCACCAGAACCATTACTTAAATTAAAAAATATTTAAATTCTGAAAATGAACCGAAAAGAGCTCTTGACCATCTTTAGATGCTGAAGAAGAAGAAAAATGTAGCATTGCGCTGGATGTCAAACTTGGGGGTGATGTCACTCCCAAGTTGAAGACATGGCAGGACTTATTTTGCTCCACTTATTTTGTGCAAGGTAGAACCATCCGTGTATCACTAGCAAAACAGGGCTTCTGTAAGCAGTCACACAACAGCTGCGGTACAGATTACAAGATTTAGAGTTCTGCTAATGTTCACCTGCACTGTGGCTATCTTGGCTTGTTGGGGCTGCTCCAACTTTCCCTTTTGGAAGTCTACCTTAATTGGGCCTTATAACTGAAAAGTCCTATTGGGAACTAAGAAATCCCAATTTCATGACTTCAAGTGGAACTCACCAAAAGAAGAAGGACATTCACAAGCATGTTAGAAACCACACATGGAGGATGGCAACTAGTGCAGCTGCTGTGAAAGCTCCACAACCGCTTACTGAAAAGAAAAGCAGTGAGACTCGGGTGTAGAAGTACTCTCTCTCTTGTTAATCTAAAATGCACATTACAGTTTTGTTTGAAACAGCTGGCTTTTCTGTTGTGGAATACAGTTTGTTTCATAGGGTAAAATGTTAGCAATGTTTCACAAGCTGTCTTGGCTGATTTCCATTTCCTGCACTGACAGTATACTTTTTATGCTGTCTTTATATTAGACGATATAAAGTTTGTATAAAGGTTGAATTCAGTGAATGAATCTAAGCATCGTCAGCTTAAATTCAAATTCACCTCTGCTACACTTCATGTAACCTAACTCTCACCATGACCACCACAGCCACTATGTCACTGTGATTTACTGTAATGTACAGTACCTAATGTGAAAAGAAGACCCTCAAAGGAGACACAAAGAAAAGTGTTGTGTTTTATTTGATGATCTCACTTTTGGCAAAAGGAACAGAAGATAAAACTTCTGAAGGAAAACTAGAGCGAAAAGATTCATTACAGACGTAATTATTTGCTTTGTGCTGTGATAAAAAAAAAAAAATGTTAAAGCTGTTTTGCTTCATGTTAAATTCTGTCTTCCAACTTATTCTCCATCTTTACTTCACCATATTAGGCTTGAGTCACTCAGGCATGGGGTTAGGAGAAGTCTTTACAGTCCACTACACACTGTTCCTTTCATAAGTAGTAGTTTATGTCTGTGGAAAGGTGTACACGCTGTTTATACTTCAGGCCCCTGATGTTTTTATCTGCCTTGTTTTTCCTTGTCTCAAGTGGAACAGAGGCTTCTGTGGGTGTTTCAGTGGATGTTATGATTGATTTCCTCCTCCCTTCATTATTTCACCAGAGATTGTGGAAAGACATTTGGTGTCATGCTGTTCCAAAACAGGATGTTCTTGTAAATCTGCCATACTCTTTTTATGTAAAACAGTTTGAAATTAATCAGGTTCTTTAAAATACAATAAAATTAAATATGTATATCTATGCCTCCACCTCTTGCCCAGTGACAGCTGGAATGGGCTTCAGCCCTCCTACTACCCTAAAGTGTGTAATGGACACGCTGGTCCACCATGTCCATTTCATGCTTTGCCTCTCCAAAACGTGAAATGGACACACATGCAGAAATTGCATTACCAGCAGGGGGAGATAATATATTTAAAGCCACAAAGTCAGTAGTGAGCAAAAAACATATTGAGTCCTTAATCATCAGAAACGATTAAGCTAGGCGGCTAATATGTATATACATGTAAATGTGTTAATAATGTCTGCTTAAATGCTTTCCTGTGATTATTTTCATGTTGGCTTGGAATAAAATATCTCCCTCTGCTCTTACTGCAAATTCTGCATGTATGTACATTTCACGTTTTGGAGAGGCAAAGCGTGAAACGGACACGGTGGACCGGCGTGTCTATCACACGCTTTGTCGTGATATCGGGTTGGAATTAAATAAGTGATTAAGGAAACAGATGAATGAGTGAACAGATGAATGAACAGATGAATAAATTTGCGCTTTACCAGGTGTTAAAGGGTCTGGCAACAAAACAGTCCCTGCTTTTATGCTCTTGTAAATGTCATCAGTGATGTCCCGAGTGAAGACACTAAATCAAATGTTAAATCCACATTTAAACAGCCGTCATGTTATAAACACTGTTTTTTAAAAAAACAAACAATTCAGATTATGTCATAGACTAATATCACGCATGTGGGACAGACATACCACTTAAAGCAACTGCACTTGGACTTCAGACTCTCTTATAACAGGCCTTCCTCATGAACACTGAAGGTGTGGGTAACACAGCACAGGCAGTCCACAGGATCTTCAAAATGTCAAAGTAATAAAAAGGATGAGAGCTTTTAAAAATGTCACAATAGTGGGAGATCTGTTCACTCCCCAAAACACGATTAATAACAGTGTATTTGCAGGCAGTGCAGTTTTTTTTTTTCTCGCCAAGCGTCGACTAACCCTAAGCCTTATCTTCTGTCATTTGTCTATACATGCAATTTTCCCAAAGTACAATTACAATTATTTACAATTCAAAGCCTGTATTACACCTACTCTACTCTATCACATGTTTCTCGGTGATGAAATTTCTCACTCTGAATTGATTTCAGTTTAATGTTTTGTTTGCAAGAAAAAAAAAAACACCTTGATGTTAAAATTGTGACACGGCTATGTGTAGTTACTCTGTTCCAAATTGAATAATGGCTGTGCATCAATCAGATGTCTTTGAAGACTTATTTTTTATCTTTCCCTTATTCTTTGTCAGAAACAGAGAAAACTAAAGGAAAATAAAAGACATTAAGGTTTACAACACTTTTTCAAAGTCCCTCATGCTAGCATCAAAAAACCCTAAAACGTGCTTGCACAACAAAAACAAGTCAAAATCAAACAAAGTAAGTGAAAATGTCTCTCATAGTCCATGTAAAAGTCAAAAACTTGTTAGGGTACCTGGGTTGTTGACCCAGTGTTTTGAGTGTTGTATTATTATTGAACTTTGATTTTGTCATTATTTATCATTTCTAGTCTTTTGGGTTCTATGTTAGAGTTTTAGTCTTCTGGTTTCTGTCTCTCTGTTCCACAGTTGCTCTGTCTCCCCTGTCAGCTGTATCCCCTTGTTAAGTCCGCGTCTCTGTGTTTCCTGTTTTATTTTGACAGTCCCTGTCCTGTGTGCAGTGTTTTACTTCCCTTGTCTCGTTAGGTCTGATTTGTCCCAGCTGTGTTTCCCTCCTGTGTCCCATTCCCTCGTTATCCCTCTGTGTATTTAAGCCCTGTGTTCTCCCTTATTCCACATTGTGTGTTCCATCTGTCAACCTGCCTAGTTTATTTGTATCTTCAGTTTAGTTAGTTTTTTTCCCTTGTTCAGCAATAAAGCTGTTTTTTGAGTTTACACTTCGTGTGCTGGGGTCTGCACATTGGGTCCTTTTCCTGCCTGCCTGCACACAGCCATGACAAAACCATTACAAGCTCTTGGATCATGTGCAGAATGAGATTATTTTGCT
Organism: Tylochromis polylepis; assembly: GCA_015107715.1. Lineage (NCBI taxonomy): Eukaryota > Metazoa > Chordata > Actinopteri > Cichliformes > Cichlidae > Tylochromis > Tylochromis polylepis. The sequence continues at coordinate 6,868 of VVHJ01062968.1, read as the reverse complement.
GCTGCATGCATCCTTGCTGGTTCTGACCCACAATGCCACAGTCATGGTCATGTGAGCCCTTACACATTTTACCATCATAACCATATATTTTTTAATTATATCAAAAAATTAGGAGTTCACATTGGTTTGAGATAAACGGCTTCTCTTTGTTTTTCCAGCATGCCACTGCAAACCACTGCAGAATAAGGCCATGTAATAAAAAGACCTTCACCAAACCCTCAAACAAGAAAAGAGAATGGAAACATGTAATTTACGCTTTGTTTCATGCATTCATTTGTGTAACTTCACAGTCACCTTATCTTCCTGTACAGATGGATGCTTTTGTCTGTTGCCGTTTTTCCTCTCACTTATGGAGCAGAAGCTTCAGCAGACATTTGGGTCACATGCTTCTTATATATCATTGATTTGCCAAGTCTCTTTTTATTGCCCTTCATTGGCTTTTTTAAGGAGGCGCTGAGAGCTCGACACAGAGAAAATGCATGCAAATAGACAAAACACAAACACCTTCACACGTGACAACACAATTTTCACATTAAATTTGTGTGTGTGTGTGTGTGCGCTTTTTTGAAGTGCTTGAACATTCACTTTGAAGTGAATGTTCTTATTTCCCAACACCATTGACTGAACTGACTTTCTTGAGTCATGAACTCTTGCAGGAGCAGTGTGCTCGAGCTGTGTCCACGTGTCACTTGTGCAGCAAGAGCAGAAAAGTGGGCCAGTGTCTCACAGGCAGGTTGGCAAATAATCAGGTATCAGAAGATCGAAACAATTAAGAACTGGAATAGCAATCTGGAAACAAGATCAGTCGTGAATGTTTGAGTGACACTCTGGCAAGAAACAACAAATAGACGTGCATTGATACACTGGGCCTGACTGAAATGGGGAACAGGTGAGGTGGGTGTGACTGTCAGATGACTTGGGAAATGAGATGAGGGAAAGTTTTCCAGCGGGTGGGTGCATCTCTTTCACTCACGTGACGAGAGATGCAAATGAAAGAGAGACAAAGGCCAGCTACAATAGATGACAGCACCACTTTTTGGTCACCCTTTAAAACACTTCCATTGCATTATGTGCTATTTCAGTTAACTTCAGCATTTGTTTGTGCTGTATATTTGCAGATGTTCTTTAGAGATCTACAGATCCAGATGTTCTGTTGCAGATGTTCTGTAAAATTTTCTGAATAATATGAGGACTTTTATCAAATGTAAGAGTCCTGCAGCTCTTAAATTGACCAGGTACATAATCCAGCTTAGAGAAGCAGACCTCAGGTATAGCTTTTCCTCAGGTTTTTAAGCCTTCTCTTCCTCTCAGTAGTTGATGTCCTGGAGTCATAACCGCTGAATTTCAACACATTGATCATTGATGAAAGTTGCCACCAATAAAAAGTGCTATAAAATGCATAAATAACCTATTAAAAGGCATCCACTGTTGGATGGCATCTACAGACATATGACTAGCATCAAAATCTTCCATCCATCCATCTATTTTTTTTTCTGCTTATCCAGTTCAGCCTATCCCAGCAGTTATCTGGCAAGAGGCAAGGCACACCCTGGACAGGTCGCCAGGGCCATGACAGAAAGTCAGACAACCATTCTTGCTCACATTCAGCACCAGTTAAGCTATCATTCAATTTGTTGGACTGTGGGAGGAAGCCAGAGAGAGAGAACCCACACAGTCACGATGGTGGGGTGGTTAGCACATCACCTCTGAGCAAGAAGGGCCTGGACGTGAATCTGCTGGCCATCTGGAGGCCTCCTGTGTGGAGTCTGCATATTCTCCCTGTGTTCTCCCAACCTCCTCCCACAGCCCAAAAACATGCACATCAGGTTAGTTGGTGTAAAAATATTGTGCATAAAAAAAACCCAGCTATATCTATGATGCAAATTTATGCAAAAGAAGTACTTCACCATGCCAAGAATGTCTGATTAATCCTTGCATTGTTTGTTGAAAAGCTCTTTCTGTTCATCTGTACAGTCACAAAACAATCCATCTGTCCATTTTCTTAACCACTTCTCCAACCAGCATAAGTGGCCCAAATAGTCAATTAGCACTGAGAACAACATAAACAGCAACCAACTGAGGATGCTGCTGAAGGGCTGTTTAGAAATGACAAGATATTCAGAATGTTTCGTTTTTGTGGTAACCCTGAGAAAACAAATGCAGTCCAACAAAACAGAAGCAAATCAGGAAAGCATCTTTATCAATTTGGCAACACAGCAACAGCATTTACTAAAGAAATAAAAATACTGCAAAACACAAGCCAGTACCAAAACAAGCTGCATGCACATATTCACATGTTTAAGTTGCAAATAATACAGAATAAGGTATGTTTTCTTAATTTTACCTGCACTGTTTCATCTGTTTGCATGTTTTTTCTGAAGCTGCTCTCAGTGCCGTCATAATCACATACAGTACAGTAGGTAGGGAAGGACTGCATCTTGGTGAACAATATGCAGCAACTTTACAATTTACTTTTATGGAAGAAAAAACTTCATGTGAAAGAGGCTGGCTCATAGTGCTGAAAGCCTGTGCTGGAAAGGGTTCCACTACATTAGTACTACAAAGTGATGAAGAACAGAAGGAACATATGCCTCACCATTATGGCCAAGGTGCATAATGCTTGTCTTTCTTTCTCCCCCCCCCCCCCCTTTTTCCAAAAAAAA
>VVHJ01062967.1:1801-13988 GCA_015107715.1 Tylochromis polylepis | reverse complement strand
TCTATTATTGTGAGGTCTTTACCTTACAATATAAAGCACTTTGAGGCAACTTGGCTGTATATAAATAAAACTGACTGCATGGCTGGGTGCTTGATTTTTATACACCTGTGGCAATGAGACTAAAAAGCCCTAGTATATATATTAGGCTTTTTGTGGCAATGTAAAACGTGGAAAAAAAAAAAAAACTCAACAATGCAGCTTTTCTTTGTTGATTAGTCTGATGTGTGTTGTCTTTTGTCAGAGTGTGTTTAAGCATTGATAAATACCCTGCGTTTTTCTTTTCTCCAGTTAGGGACGGAGCATTCGGACAGTGTGAGATTCCTAAAGACACCCGTTATCCAGACTGCCCCAGCAAGATGGATGTAAGTCTTTATATCTCACTTAAGTCCAAACACAGAGAGCAATCATCCATTTGTCGTGTCTTGGCGTTTCACCTTGGTGCAAGCCAATATAAATCTGCTATAATAAGATAAGGGAATGTTTAACCTTCAAGCTACCAAGCTATTTTAGTGTCTAAAGTGAGGTCCTATAGAACACTACAGAAACTTTTTATTTAATGGCTCTATTTAAAGCTATGATACACATATTGATTTCCTCTATGATAGATTTTCTGAAATGTTCTACTATAATGATGGTTTACAACCAATTTATACCAAACGGAGTTAAGAATACAAATTGTAAAAACAAAATGTCTTTGCTTATATAATACTAGAAACAAATACACTTTAAAATTTAAGGTATTTAAAGTTTGTGTGAAATTTATTTTATAGTGTGCTTATCTTGTTTTACCAGCAAAATGTATAAAGACTGTGACTTCGTAATACAATAGTGATCATAGTTGTTACTTACATGCTTCATTTTATCATACTTGTCGATGTTTAATACTTAAAAGATTTTATGATTAAACATCCAAAAATATATAAGTTGCAATGAGCTGTTTTCATTATCAACCACAAGCCTTTATTTCCATTTTCTTCGCTACAACAGCGGTTCAGTTTTTGTTAAAGAAATGTGGGTGGGGTAAGGAAAGGAAAGGCTGTAGGAGACATCAACTGAAACCTCAAAGTAGGAAACATCTTTTATGAAAACATCACAATATGTAAAACAAGCTATAAAAAAACCCATTTGGCCTCTTGAAAGTTAAGGGCTCTTAGCAGAAAACTGGATTGTCTAAGCAATGGACTGCACTCACCAATAAAAGCAAAGAAAAGCAGAGTATAAAAAAAGATGAATAAACAAAGTTTCATAATTGCAGTCTGGATAAAAATATACTGTGTGAAATACAGTTGTTTTTTTTTAAAGAAAAAAAACAGGTTGGGTAAAGAAAATAAAAAGTCATTGTACTTTATGAACAACTATGCTTGTTCAGTATACAGCTGTAATAATGAAATATGCCTGTATAGCTGTGTACCAGACATGTATACAGAGAAAATAGTTATTTGTATGTATTAAGAAGACCTTCACCTTCCATCATCAGTAATATGCCATATGAATGTATTTAACATACACTATGTGACAAAAGCACTAGGCCACCTGGAGGAGCTCCTCGGCCATGAAAATCCATGCCATGAAGCTCCTGGTGTAAATTTTTCGTGCTGACATTAACACCAGAAGTTTGGAACGCTGCATTTACTGAGTCAGCAGAAAAAAAAAAAGATCTTTAGGAAGGAGCTCAGTTGAGTTTAATAACTGCAGCCTACTGTAGAGAACACTGGACTGGAAAAGTTTTGTTGAGCCAGACTTCCAGAACTTTTTTTCTTTTTCCTAAGTTAACAACATCCTAAAATTATTTAATAACGGGGATTGTTAGACTTAGTCTAATTCATTTTAAATTAAATATCTATCCAACCATTCTCCTCATCTTATCTTATCCTCATCCTCATCTCCTTATCTTATCAGGGTCACGGGTGTGCTGGAGCCCAGCTACCATAGGGCGAGAGGTGGGGTACACCCTGGACAGGTCACCAATCTGACACAAAGCCAAGCAGACTAATTTAACTCAAAAAAGTGGCATCACGTTGAAGCAGAAATGCGCAGACCCCACTGATAAACGGCAAAAGCCATACTCCCATGATGATATGCAATATTATGGATTATTTAGCCAGCAATATCTTTGGAAGTTTTTATTGTTTTGTATTTAATGTGGACAGGTGATCACCTTATCTGATCAGCACGCTTTCGTCTGAATTGGCCTAGCTGACAGAAATGTCTGTATTCTTGTTACGAGATGGTGATTCTTGGCCAAAGTGATATACTTATCACTTTGGCCAAGAATCAGCATCACCAATCACCAAGAATCACCACATGTTATGTTTTTTCTTTACAACATGCTTTTACTTGGGGTTTTATCTTTTTAGAAAAAAAATGTTTACGGTTGTGGTAATTCAAAAAATAAAAAAATAAATAATAATGTTGACAAGAGGCCAAGTGACAAGTGAAGGACAGTTTACAAAGTCGTAGGAAAAAGACAACTGTGACGTTATGAAAGTTTGACTGCATTAGGCTACTAATTCTGCAACAGCTTCTTTTGTTGGTGGTGTATTTGTGGGACCTTCCTTTTGCAAAGGTCGGTCCAGTATATCTTAACTATTCTACCTCAACTTTTCTTTTCAGTGGATGCGTGCTCGTTGGACCTCGGACCCTTGCTATGCCTTTTACGGTGTTGACGGCTCTGACTGCTCCTTCCTCATCTACCTGAGTGAGGTGGAGTGGTTCTGCCCCCCGCTGACCTGGAGGAATCAGACCACTACACCTACCTTAAAGCCTCCCCCCAAGAGACAGGTAATATAATATTTTCACAAAATTTCTTCCGATTGCTTCTGATCTTCTACTAGCTGAACAATAACTTGGAACAGAGAGCAAAGTGACAGTGATTTAGGGGCTAAACCCACTATGGCCCAGCCATGTATGAGAGTGTCTGAGTTTCTGTGATTTCTAAACGGTTCCACTTTTCAATAATACCACTTGCAGTTGTTCATGGAATATCTTGGCGTGACGAAATTTCACAAACTGACTTGTTACAATGGCGGCATCCTATTACTGTAGCGTGCTCGAATACAGTGAACTCTTTAGGACTCTTTTTGTAGATGTAAACAGTCACAGCAGATGGATGCCACTCCTTGAGCTTGGTTCTGCTGGAGGTTTCTTCCTGTTAAAAAGGTGGTTTTCCTTCCCACTGTCGCCAAGTGCTTGCTCATAGGGGGTCGTTTGATTGTTGGGGTTTTCTGTCTATTATTGTGAGGTCTTTACCTTACAATATAAAGCACTTTGAGGCAACTTGGCTGTATATAAATAAAACTGACTGCATGGCTGGGTGCTTGATTTTTATACACCTGTGGCAATGAGACTGTGGCTGGGAGCTTTTCTACAGAATAAAGGAGAATTCCTGTTGCTGAACTAAGGAATCTTGCTGGGTTGTTTTCACAGCTGTGCATGGTTGAAGAAGAACTCAAGAGGGTGGGGGAATGTATTGCTTTTAATGTCAAAATTCTCACTGGCAGGTCAAAAAAGGGGCTGATGCTTCTCTGAGGAAGCGCATTGTAATCTGCACTCACATGAAACGCCACCTGTGGTGTCTATCTCAAAGTTATCGTAAGCCTGAAATTGGCAAAATGATAAGAAAATACATGAAATTGGGGGGGGATGGTGTGAAATGGTGAGTAGAGCGTGCTTCGATGTTCGAGGATTCACTGGCCATATTTGTTGATAAGTTCCCCGCAGAAGAGAATAAGCAGCTTTAAATTATCGCTGAGAGGGTGCTAGGTGTTGCTCCCAGTTTTCGCTGCTCTTTGCTTTCCTGCCTCATTTGATTTTTATTTTCGGCATCAACACGCAATGCGCTGAGCTTACAATCACTCTGCTAGGTCTACCCATCCGTTCACCCCCGTCCTCTCCTCAGTGTCTCTCCCCAGAGTAATGCACTGCCAGCATGATGGGCCCTGACGTGAAGTCTTTCTGCAGCTCTGCCTTCTGCTGTAATTGCCAGCCGGTACTCACTGGGAATATTCCCAAAGCGTCCCTTCGGTGCTCTGCATCTTGTTTTGCTGTACACAAGTTGCTCTTGAGAGCAATAATCCACCTGTATTGAGAGAAGACAGTGCAGCTCTATGTATTTTTTCCTTTTATAGTGTATGTGTGTTAGGGAGAGACAGTTTGTATTTGTGACTATCAGTTTTCATTGTCTTCTAAGTCCTTTCAGCTCTTCCATGGAGTCTCTCCATCGAATAATAATCCCATACAGGTTATGCCTTATGATGCAGTGATTACAGTGGGTAAAAGAGGAAAATCTGGAATCTCTCAGGTGTCCTATCCAGTAGATAACAAGACACTGCACACTGTCTGTCCTCTATAGACTTTTAAATACATTCAATGAAAGCAGCTTTATTTGTTGACAAAAAACAGCCATTACAATGTTTGTAACTTTTTTTCTACTATCTGTCACCCATTCATCTCAATACCCGCCTATTCTCTATTTTCTGGTGTAAAATTCAGTAAGGAATTATTACAATAAAAGAATGAAATTAATTATTGGCCCATGAAAAGCCACATCTACATTTCGTTACATTGCTGATACTTTTCCTCTCCTGTCATCCAGGCTGTTTTTCAGTCTGACATCGGGGCTCTGCTGGAGCAGGTGGGCACCGGGAAGGAATCTTTGAGCTTCATGAAGAGACGCATACGCAGGCTGGCAGCGCAGTGGGCCTCTGCTGCTCGGCGGCTGGATGACAAGCTTCGCAACCACTGGAGAGAGCAAAAAAGGGTGAATATGAGAGATTTTCACACACAAATGCTTCTGCGCACACTGGAGGAAAAGTGTGTGCAGTGGGAGAAGTACTCCGTGATGCGGTTTCCTCTTTTCAAAGTGTTGTGATAGCAACATACTGTAGATGAGTGCTCTGTATAAAAGCGTTTATCAACAGTCTTTTCCCTTGTTTTTTTTTTGTTTTTTGTTTTTTTTTCTGTCTTCTAAGTCTGGAAACATATTCCTCAGTTTGTAATTTGATGTAAATCCATCTGGTTGGGCATTGAGGGGAAAAATCTCTCAGCACAGAATGTTTCGACTCTAACAAACTTGCCCACATACTAGACTACTAAGTTACCAACAACTGTGACATTCAGCTGAGCTTCTATATTCTTCTTAATCTTTGCCTGCTTGGTGTGAATTACACTATGCTGAGGTACAGCCATAAACACATGCTGACTCAGAGTAATCCTGGGAGGCTTTCATGCACTTTCACCTCTGACAGCTGCATTTCCAACAAGTGTCAAGAGATGTCCAGAGAAAAAGCACTGGCATTAGTACATTGCGTATTTTGGCGAGAATTTAGATTGAAAATTTGGGAATAAAACGTAATTGTTCGATGCCTGTGACAAAGATTTATGTTAATTATGTCATAAAATAACAACGTGTCATGCAGAACACCCACAGGATACAGCCATGCCAGATTTCCCCGCCGCTAGACTTTCATCTGAATTGCCGAGGTGTTAGCCGTTTGGCATCTTGATGATGCATTGATTAGTGGTGTTGAAACTTGGGGTGCCAGCAGTCTGCTTTGCCTTTGGCTGCTCATATGTTTTTGGTTCAGAACACAGGGGTAAAAAAAACCCCCCAAAACAAAACAAAAAACCCCCACTGTTTTTAACCACTACAACCAATGGTCAACAAGGTTGAAAATTCACTTTAGACTAACGCAAAAACACACTTTTTAAAATATGAACTATTTGTTCTGTTCTTAAACATTTAAATTTAATGATTTTTGGGGGGTATTTTTCCAATTCTGATGCTAATATGGGCACAATAATAGTAAAGTAATGCCAATTCCATACCATACCATAAACTGTATATCAAAGATGGACTACAGACAGGATAAATCAAGCCTTAAACCTACTTTTTCTCTGAACGACACCAGATGGCGGTAGCTTTGGTTATAAAAAGTCTTGCATCCTATAGTAGTCTATGGGAAAACGTATTTTTGTCATCACACTTTTCTACTGAGTTTAAGAACTCAGTCACTTGTTTTGGTTCATATTGAATAAAAAATTCAGTCTTTTTTTTAGAAATCTTAAGGTCTTTACACACTGGCTGCGTAAAATCTGTGAAAGTCCATGCAAATGTTTTGTGAGTTAAAAATATTTTTCAGACTCAAACATGAAATTCCCCCTGCTGTTGTCTGCTTGTGAGAACTGGATGAAACCAGAATCCCAGTTTCTTCCTTTTTTTTGTTTAGAAACATTAGAACCAGCTCATCATTGCTTGATGTCAACTTAATTTTTTTTTTCACAGGGCATATTTTGAGGACGTATTTTCCACAAAAATGCAAATGTGTTGAGTGTATAGAAGTTATACAACAAGTTTGGATCTGAAAAATCTCAACTTTTTTGCAACGCCGGTGTTTAATGGCTTTTTGTGATACTATGTTTGAAAATAGAGGATTATCTGTAGTTTAGCTAATAACTATAGACTCATCTCGAGGCTTCAAAACAGGACTTTAGAAACCTGTGGGTGACATCACGGTAGCTATGTCCATCTTATCCAGCTGCTGCTTTTGTAAAGTCTCAGTTTTGGCCCATTTTGTTTGGTTTTTTTGTGTGTTTTTGGAGCCAGGAGTGACCGTGTTTAGATAAAGGTATAGTGCTAAATTCTCAGCTGTTAGATAAAGCTAGGTTAGAAAGGTAATTGCATAGATTGTAGGGGTGCATTACACAGATCCCTTCTAACTAGTGCTAAGTGGTATTCTAATGTAATAACTTCTCTCACCGAAAATAGACCATGGGCTTCTTGCACAGGCTCTAAGCAAACATGGTTGAAACCGTGACATCATCTCCCTGGTCAAAACCGGTCAGTGAATCGTAAACAGACAGATACTGACATTGTTTCCACTTGGAACAGAGGTCTAGTCACATCATATTATTGTAATGAAGGAATTAAATGTCAGAACTAATTTGGTTTGTACATAAATAGAGTCATATGTGATTATAGCTATACATGTACACATCCTGTCCATGTACAATATGGCAAGTTATTTGCCGTGCGTGTTCGTGTGGAGCATTTTATTAAGAAACTACAGTGTCATTATATGTGCCTTGCTTCTCATTAAGCTGCTACTGTAGTGTAGATCTCAGTTTCACAAGCTATTTTACTGAGATGGATGTAGCCCATCCTCCCAAAACTTTTTTGCAGCTAAAATGAAATGTGACGAATGAAAGAAATTCAGAATTGCTGAATTCTGTCTTTTGTAAATGAACTCACATTATCCTGGCATTATATTATGTGTGTCTATTTGCGTTTCTTTCATCAGCCAGTTTTCTACTGAATAAATCAAATTTCTCTCTGTTAATAGGATTACGCTCTTCCCAAATGCCAGCTTCTTCTTCCCCACTGGGAAAAGAGAGCTTTGTTTACTGTAATGGTCTATGTGACAGTAATAGTTACTGTCCATTAACCAGACCCTGCAAGCTTGGCTTCCTTTGCTGAAACACTGAGAGCTGTTGAGCAAACAGAAATACACTGATTTGTGTGAAAGAGAGATCTTTATAGAATATATCGGGCCAGCCTGTCTAGTTTTCTGATGCCTTTACTGTTTCACTGTACTCTGTGCTTTTAGTGTTCCTACTTTACCGTTCAATAGGTATGACTCGGCATTCATGTCGTTCTTTAGTAAGTCATGAGTAACTGCTGGTGAGTCTTTTGTGTTCGTTTATAGTCTAACTAGAAGCAAAAAACTGAATTATTTTTATCTTAATTTAAATAGAAAGGGTAAGGAAATGTATGCATTGCAACTGCATGTTCTTTTAGGTTATGGGAACTGAAATCTCTTCATTCTTTGACAAGAAGTTAGAAATATCATGTCTGATATTTTTTGGTTTGTTGATATTCCCTTTGACTTAATCTGTTCAAATACCATTAATTTGCCTCTGAGTGGACTGGACACAGAACCGTCTTCAGATAAAACATTAACATCAGCATCCTGTCAGAACAGATGGTCACACTGGACTAGAGACTAACCTGCTATACAACCACAAGTAACATTTGCTTTCCTACTGGAGTCTCTTTCTTATCTAACTTGACTTGACACATGAATTCATGTCTTGACTTGCACCCATGCTTGATGAAAAAGTGGAACCTTTGCCGTTTACCTGCTCATTTGTATTTTCACATATCAACCACTCATCTTTTGTTTGATTGTTTAACCCAATTCTACCTTATTCTAAACCAAAGTCCTTGTAAAAGCTAGTGATGCCACTTGACAGTAAACTTGGTAGTGCATGGTGAATAACTGTAAAAATGGATAAAAATAATAATAAAAAATATAATAAAAAAATATAATAAAACAAACTTGGCAGTCAAAATCTAAACATGATACAATAAGGGTCTGGATCCTTTATTTATTGATAGACATTTACCACAACCAAAGTCATTTGGACAGAGGAATCTAAACTGTCTGCTGAGTCAGGTTGGATTCAGACAGTGACAGTAACGACAAATTCCCTCAGAGCATAATACAGATGCATTCCAACAGTTAGCACTTTAATGTTTTTTTGCAGCAACATGTCTGGGATCAGTTTTCAGTCACCACTAGTTCAATCCTTCCGCACTTCTTCTTACAACTGCTCAAAAAGTCCTGACGGCAGAAAGGGTCACACTGTGGTCTAAGACGTGTGAGTGAGTCGATGTCTCACTGACACACTCACACTCCCCATGATGATCCACCTCACATTCCCCATGATGATCACTGGAATAGCTCCACCACTAAAACACCATTGTTTCCTCCTAGCACCTCATACCTGAGATGGTACCAGCCCTCTCTAGGCAGTAGAACTGTCGGCACAATCAGCTGGTGAAGGTTTGCCGTTACCAATAGTGTAACGCAAAGAAAAACATCTAATAGACTTGTAAAATTTGAATGTGTTGGTTTTCAGTCATCCAGGCCATGGTAGGAACTTGAAAAGAAAGCAACTAGAATTCTTCAAGTTTCATTTAGATGTTTCACCTCTCATCCAAGAGGCTCTGTCAGTTCTAGAACTCCAAGAAGCAAGAAACACAAGCAAGAAAAATCAACTTCATCAGGTGATAACGTAATTTTAAAAAAGTCGATGAGAGCTGCTGCAACAGTTGTCCCACTCAGCACAACACAAGGACAAAAATACTTGTTCAATATTATTTAGACGAGCAAAAACCCACGTTACATGCAGTTTTTCCCAGGCATGCAGTGCTTGTTCACGTCATTCATTATTAAAACACAGTCATGTACAGTATGTTAATCATGTTGTTCATTTTATCTTCATTATATCAATGTATATTGTTAGATGACAAAAACCACCGTATATAAACACCAAACAAAAGAATAATAAATATTTATTCTTCTTCTTTGCAAGATATTCATTGTATAAGACAAATTTATCAATCACAGGCCGTATTAGTATCACTGTTTGATGTACACTTATTTACAGATGTAAAACAACGAATGCCAGTGATCCTAATATGCCACTGCACTAAAAATATTTGATGTCGCCATTTGTTTTGAGATCAGCTGCTGCACGAGAGAGAGAGAGAGAGAGAGAGAGAGAGAGAGAGAGAGAGAGAGTATATATATATAATCTAACTTGATTTGGATTTGAGGATTATATAGATAACTCCCCAAAACTATCGAGACATTTTAGCAAGCTTATATCATTATCTAAGGGGGAGGGTGTCATGATGGTGCAGTGCCCCCTTACAGCAAGTATGGTCTGGGTTCAAACCTGCTGGCCAGCTAGGGACTTGTTGTGTGGAGTGTCTGTGCAAGTTCTCTCTGGGTATTCCAGCTTCCTCCACAGTCCGGTTCAGTTAATTGGTGATTCCAAATTTGCCATGAGTGTGATTAGCTGTGTTTCTGTCTTATCCTTCTGATAGACTGGTGATATGTCCAGGGTGTACCCTGCCTCTCGCCCACAGTCACCTAGGATAGCACTCCCGCAACCCTGACTTGGATGAATCAGGAAAAATGAACAGATGGATAGCTTTTTCTGAATAAACTTTAACTTCACTGTTTTACCAGTTTAATTGAATGAAAATCTTTCTCCACAGTAAAGTTTTAAATCAAAATTTTTTTTTTAACCTACACGCTATACATTTACCACCATCATCACTGTAATGGAGAACTCCTACAAATTTCAATTCAGAAGTGAAAATGCTTTGTTGTTTGTTCTGGATGCTCTGTAAGAGATCAGCAAGCCCGATCACAGTGTCTGCGCCCACACACTGTTTTTGATCACCTCTGAATGTGATGTTTCTGTCTCGACCAAACCATTCCTCTCTTTAAATGCATAATCATAACCTCAGCTAAGCCCTAACTATTTAAAAACAAAATGATTTCTAATATTTTTTTGAAGGATCTATACTTCTTTCTGATATTATTGAACATATGCTGATAGAGCTATTGTATGCTGATCATCATTATGCCCTGTTTATGTACTTGGTTATTTTATTCTTTCAATGTTTGTGCAAATTATAAAATTAACCCCACCCACCCCCCACCCCTGCCCTTATGCCAAACTGAGATCTTTTGTTTGTTTTGTTTTTTATTCCCTACCACAATTCACAGTGTTGTTGCAGCAGTGATTTCACATCTGATATGTGTGGCTCATGTGTGGGTACAGCTCTGCATGCTAAACAGTTTCGAGGCTCAAGCTGTTTTGTGGTAGCAGTGTGTAGGAGACAATAAATGAATTTGCAAACTGAAACTAAGCAATCCTTGCAACGTGTAAATTTACTTAGCTGGCATATGTGTGATCTACTGTGAATTTTTTTTTTAAAGGTTTTTCAAAACACGTGTGATGGAAAAAGAAAAAAGAAAAGGAAAGTATATACTGCCATCTGTTGAAAATATTTAATAGCCTGGGAAAGCTATCCTTCCTGGTAAACAATTTTAAAAAGTTGTGTATCGTTGTGCATATGAATTATCCTCGCACAGGTCAGTTTTTATCTCGGCTTCATGCAGAGCTGAATGAATTGGTTGCCTAGTGTGAAAACGCAGCAAGTCTGCTTTTTCTTTCTTTTTTCCCCATTCATTACATATTCAGTATTTAAAATGTAACCTCACTGATCCATGCTTAATATCTGGATACATTTATATGTGAAATTTTGACATACCTAGGAAAATTGCTCTCACAATTGCTTTCAGTTATTCCCCATGCAGTACTGGAGATTGTCTGAATAAAAAAGTTGAAATTGATAGGGGCAAAAAAAAGAGAAAAAAATCCCCAGTTCCCTACTGTAACAGAAGTGAAACGCTGCACGCATTGCATTAAAAAAACATTGTGCTGTGGTGCACTCAACTCCATTCCTCTCTTGCCTTGACTCTTCTCGTCTACCTTCTGCATTCAGATTCTCGTCCACGTGGGTTTTCTGACAGAGGAGTCTGGGGATGTTTTCAGTCCCAAGGTGCTGAAGGGGGGTCCTTTGGGTGAGATGGTGCAATGGGCCGACATTCTCACAGCCCTTCACGTGCTGGGACACAACCTCAAGATCTCGTTTTCTCTCAAGGAGCTGCATGGGTAAGTTAATATAAACCTTGCACACAAGATGCAGCGTTGGTGTCATGGTGTGAAATAATTCGAATCTTATGTGAGGGTATCTGTGCGGGAGTCGTCTGCTCTTTCATAACAGCAACAAAACAAAACACAATAAAAGTGAATGAAAACACTTTGTTGTTCATTCTAGATGCTCTGCAAGCCATCAGCAGCCCAATCCGAGTGCTGTTGCCCACACACTGTTTTTCGATCACCTTTGGCCACACACAGATAAGCTATCTCCTCCTGCTACAGAGTGCTGTTTCAGCCTGAGGGCTTGACAGCATCTCTACAGCTTGTGCACCTCCTTCCTGCCGCAGCGCACTGACTCCTGAGTGATAACGGGCTCGTCACTCGCCACACAGACATAAGGGCCTATGACAGAGGACATACCGGCGCATATACACAGCGTGTCTCGCACTCAGGCTGGTTTTATCTAAAAGCAACACTATTGATTGCCACGGCAATGAGGTGTAGTGTGGAGAGTTCAGCAGACACGTCCAGTCCTGCCTGCTTGAACATTTACTCAGTGCCGTGGTCTTTTGGAGCTGCCCGGGCTTCACGGTAGCTGCTCAGGAAAATGACTGTGTACAAGTCCGGATTTGCTATTGCTGCTGCTTTTTTTTTTTTTTTTTTT
>VVHJ01062966.1:19306-29940 GCA_015107715.1 Tylochromis polylepis | reverse complement strand
CAAAGAGGCAGAGCTGTTACCGAGGCTGTGAGCTCAGGTGGAGTGAAAGAATTGGCGAAAACAGCAGTGTTTGTTACTGTAACTGCCATTAAAACCTTTACTGAGAACAGCTGGCAGGAATCAAACCCCCTGTTCAATAAGATCCAAGTGAAGAAAAGCAAACTTTGTAGCTGCTCCCATCCATGGCTGTTTTTTTTTTACACAGCAAAAAAATCTGCAGAAGTTAAAATAAAATATGCAGATGAACTGTTAACTTAGCGGACTAAGTTAACAGTTCATCTGCATATTTTATTTTAACTTCTGCAGATTTTTTTGCACGATGTTTAAATTAGGCAGCTTGCTGAAGGCTGAGAACAGCCGTCCTACAGGCAGTGATACCTCCAACAAAAAGGGGGAAATCTACCAAAGGGTGTATGAGACCATATTTATGTGATTAATATAAAATATTACTAAAGTATTACAATTAATAATTGTATTATTATTTAAAAATATAAAAACAGGAGCTTCCCCTCCCCCTTCTTCTACAGGACAGTAAAAATATACCTGGACCAGTAAAACGCTGTTAGGTTGGACAATAAATGACTATTAACATTAATTATTAACATCTACACCATCCTCAAGTCTTTTTTTTCTGGCGTAGGAAACGTTGCATCAAAATACAGGGCAAACCTTAGCTCTGAGAATTTTGATATGCTCGCCATTCTTCATTGCAGGCACCACATATTCTTTTTAAAGGCTTAAAGGCACACATACTCACTCCTTCACTTGCACACTTAAACATGCAAACACACTCACAAGAACACACACCAAATCTCCCTCATATCCAGAAGACACAACACTGTCACAACTCCGTTGCTACATATTAATGTAAGAAAGCCTTACAGAGTAAAGGCAGTTTTATTTTATGCCTTAGTTTAGGTTGCATGTACAACTTAATTTATTTGACATGACTGTACTTGTGATTTTGCATTTAAGAAAATATTTTCTTTAAGATTTTGATAGTGAATGTAAATGCGAGGGTTTAGTTTTTTGACAGATGCTGTATGCAGTTAAACTATTAAAACACTGCAATTTTTAAACCATTGAGCGGTTCATTTTGAAAGACCGGTATTTTTTCTTTAGACTATTTAGTGCTGCTCATTAATAACACAAAAGTATTTATCCGATTAATCAATGGAATAATCCATAGAATACTCAAATAACTAATTTACTCGATAGCTACAGCCTGTCTATCCCCCATGTTTTTCTGTTCTTGTCTCATGCCCTCCTTTTTCCACCATGTTCACTTTTTCCTCAGTATTTGTTTTAGAAATACCTCACCCAGCTTACCCAATCATCATGTTTACATTAGGCTCTCCCTCTTTCTCTCAGTGCATCTTTATTCCTTCCTTTCTTACTTGCATAGAGTTTCACCACAAGACTTGTGTTGACATATATGCACTTATGTTACTTCACGGTACTTCAGATTTACAGTGAATTCACTTTTGGATCAAATTACATTCTCCTTTTCACATCTGTTCGGAGTCACTATGAGCGCTATCATCCAATCAGAGTTCAGCACAACTCACTTCTGTATACACTTTCATTAAAACTAGCAGCTGGCCACAGGGATGACGAGCCTGACGCTTTTTACCTTCAGTTTCTTTGTTAACAAAAAGTACAAAACCCAGAGATGAACTAGAAGAATGAAGCACACATTGTTGCTCCAATTAAAAATACACTGTGCCATCTGTTAGTGAGAGCACAGTCCAGCTGATGTCAATCATTGTTACGTGCTACACGAACGATGCCCCACAAATCATAAGAGAAAGGGTATAAAACATTTAGTGAATGCTAAGATTTTAAAAAATAGCACACTGACAATAACTTTCATATTTTCACAGCTGGATGTGGGGATGAGCACTATACCACAGTATTGTGTAACTAAATAACCTGCAACTACAGATAAGTCATTCGTCCTGATGCAACTTTGGTTACATTTACAAGTTTAATGATCAATCACACAGTGTGCCAGAACATGTCTGTCATTTTTCTATCACAACACACACACTTTATTTGGTTGCTTACTCACTCTCCAACAGAGGGTGAGAAAGAAGGAGTGCCTCACTAGTGGCACAGAGGTACAGGGAGGATAGGGAGACCAAAATCTAGAAAGCAATTCTGCCCACAGATTTTTTGTTAGGTACTTTTTTGGCGAAAATAAATGAAAACTAACTACATCTGCACATCTACATTGACCCAAGCAGACCCTACCAGTCCCTAGTGGACTCGCGGATGTGGAAAGTAAGCAATCCCTGCTTAAAGTTAAGTTTACGTTATCTTTTAGCCATAAACAAGAACAGTTTCAGAAACTAGAAGACGTTACCTTACAAATCAAGTCTCCTTCAGGCATCTGGCCTTCTGTGATAACACTTCTATTTAGGATTAGCATACAGGGAGAATTTCTGTGAGAAGAGCTAGTTCTGAAGCCAACTCTAAACAGGATACCGGTGACCTGTGGACATGAAGAGTTTAAATTTGCCCTCCTGTTCACTGAGAGGATCTCTCTGAGTAGAACAAGAACTGCCAGCTGCAGTCTCTGATGGAAGAGTCGGAGTCCATCTAATTGCTGATGAGAAAGCCCTCGGAGAGGCGGATGAAACGTATTCAGGACCATGACGACAACTAAACTAAACTTTTAAAATGAGAAAGAGGGGACTTGTTTATTAGTAAATCAACTGCAGATGGCAATCAATTTACCAGTGGACAAATGCCCAAGTAGAGTCTCCGTGTGGGAAACAGTGTATATGCAGATGAAATAGATAGCTGTATATAAAGCACAAACAATGTTGGACAGAGGTGGAAGAATCATGTGACGACAACCTCTTACTTAACTTTACACCCATTTACATTTAGCTACACATCTGTAAAAATTCTGACTGTATTCAGACATGCTGCACAGTTTACTTGCAATTCTTTGAGGTTTTTATTTGCAGCCAATTTCATGCCAGAGGGCTTGGCTGTAAACTATCTCTTTATATTTAGTTTTCTATTAAATTTCTCCACACAACCAAGCTAGACTCATTATTTTGCGCTAACGTTTTTCATTTTATTAAACACCCAACATTATCAGTAGCTGTCATACTCAACCTTGAGAAACAGGTTGTTATGAATTGGCTGTATAGCAGCCTTAATGCAGAGCTGTAATCAGAATTGAATATTTTGGATTGATGGATAATTTAGCTTGTTTAATCCATTGGTTGATGAATTGAGGATTCTACGACCACATTCTGCCATAGATATACAAACACACGCAGACAGTAACACAGAGAGACTCACAAGCTAAAAGTAGCATGAGCCTCACCGTGACGCTATTCAATCCAATGTATTTTAAGGGTGTAAGAACAAAGGGTGCAATCAGACTTATTTTGCCACTTTAAAAAAGTAAAACTGCTCTGTTTTTCAAGTTGAATTCCTGAAAACAGTGACTCATTTCAGATTCAGAGCCATCCAAGAAGCTCATGTACGCCTCTTAAAGAACTGAATTAATGTTTAATCAACTCTCCTACTTTTGGCCTCTCTCCCTTTTCTTCAGTTTTTCTCTGCTCCTCTATGTAGTAATATGATCTCTTCTATCAGGCCGACAGAGCCGTGAATCAAAAGACACAGAGGAAAAAAATATAGTACAAACCTTGGTGGCCCCACCCCCACTACATACACTCTACCTCTTCTGTGTGTGTGTGTGTGTGTCCTTCTCTCTTAGTCTCTCTCTCTCTCTCTCTCTCTCTCTCATCTACAACATCCCTACCCCCAACAACTCTCTCTCTTTCTCTCTCCAATCCCTACCCCCAACCACACAGGCTTGCTCTCACTCCACATCCTCTGAGCTCTTATCTTCTATCTCTCCTTCCCTCTTTCTGAAACAAATACACACTAGCAACAACACGGTGCAGTGCTATATGGAGCCTTTCCACACTTGATGTGATTATGAGCTTAAAAACAACAGCTTAGTATACATCACAGTGAGTTTAGTCATTACGGTAACAAATAAATAAATACAAAAAAAAATGGGGAAATAACTAACATATGTGCTGCTTATGCCCAGTAACCACAGCTTAGGGTCAGAGGTAACAACAGCTTTGTCATCACTTCTGCTCAATGACCTACAAACTGCGTACAGTTTAGAAGTTGTCTAGGTCTACTATTTTTGTACTCTAGTCAAAGAAAATTAACACTTGTGTGCCATCAGAGATCACACAGCATGGCCATTTCAGATTCAAGAAATAGTCTCCCCACTTTTACCAAATTGATTCATAATCCAAACAGAGCGGTCAGATACAAAGACTCCATCAGCCGAGCATATTTCTTATTCCAGCACATATACATCTATATCAGGATATTTTATTATTGAACAAGAACTTACAATACTCATTTTAATATATTTATCATTGGTTAACCACTTCAAGCAACTCAAGAAGTCTTGAACTCAAAATTGGCTTCAACAAAGGAAATATGGGTTCTCAATGATTTTAATCAACTTCCACTTTACAGCCCCATCCCATAATTTGTGATTTGTAATTCAGTTTTCTCCATGTGAAGTGTCATTCTCGGGTATATAATGTTTTCTAACATCTGTCTTGTCAGCGAGCTCAACAGCACCATGGCTAGTGTGACTGTATCATTAGATGGGCTCCAGTTGTTCATGTGGCCACCGATGAAGGACTATCCTGACTGTCGCATTTTTGGGGTTCCAGAGCTTCGGAAATAATCACCAGTGAATATTTCACAGTTCAAAGTGGGAAAGGAACTTGCTGCTGAACAAGGCTTGGGAACAAAGCATGGCTGGTTGAAGAGGATTTGGAAGTTACTAGTTTGACACTTGGCACTTTTTTTCAGAGCATGGGTATGAAAAATTGCTACATCAAGCCACTATTCAATTTACTACAATCAATATTCTTCTGTACTCGTATATAATTAAATTTTCCGTAAAAAATGACACAACTGTCTTGTGTCTTTAACCCAGCTGTGTCAGCACCCACACAACGCAAAAGATTACAAAAATCGAGAGGTACATGACCAGCAGAAACCACGGCTAGCGACGGTGGACATGACGTGAATTTAACAGCAACTTTGCCATTTTGCCAGGCACGGGATGGCGGGTATAATAGGTCTGAACTGTTGGGCACAGATGGAATGGTATAGCTATTCCATCAGTGTATAGCTACACCATCCATGCTACACCATCTCTGCACACACAATGGGTCACATGAGAAACAAACACTGTGGAGTTTATTTCCTTATGGAAGCGATGAATTATAGTTAACATTGTTCACACAAAATTATCTAGCCTACAGTAATCCATAACTAGTTGGCTGAGCAGGGAATCGTTTTAGGCAAAGCCTGTTGGGCTCGTTCTGCACTGGCAGGAACCCAAAGATTCTTGATCACAAAACAGCCGTAACAGCCGTAACTGTGGTAACTTAGTGTTTTGTTTTGTTTTTTCATAATTTAAATAAAACAACATTATCACCGTTGTTCAATTCCTGGTGTACCCGGCCACTGACCTGCCATTTTAATAGTGTTCACCAATGGTACAGACCCAATATTATGAGAAAGAGTTCAGTTAAACTCATCAGTGGAAACAAAGCAAAGGTGGAGTCAAATGTTATGACTGTAATGTTACAACAGGCTACAGGCCTGCCTTTGTTGGTTCCCCCACTGCACATTACATTTTACCTTCGTAAGTAGGTCACTAGTAACCAATCTAGGATTACGAACAGAGTCTAGGTTAGGTTAACCTCCAACCTTTTTTCAGCACTAGCTGAAAAGCTACTAAAGAAAAAAAAATGAAATGCAAAATTGAATTTATATAACCTGCTTTGGAAACTTAGTTCTTCTAGTTTCTGAACATTTGCATGTTTGGCTTGTGGCTAGAATGAAACCCAACACTAGCACTAATCCTATATGCACTGTGAGTGACCTCATGGATATTTAGACATTATAAAGCCTTAATCTGATAATGAAAGCTACTGCACAGGTGGGTTAGAAGAACTTCGTATGACATGAGTATTTAAATTGAACTTCCGGTTGCTGTTGCTTGCATGGTATGTCAATGAAACAGATTGACTTATAAATGAAAATAGACAGGGCTCAACACACCTTAACTACAGGTGCACAGTTGACTTAGAATGATTTATTGATTAATAGTCATTGAAGTCAGTATTTTCTTGTAATTAACTTATTATTACTATTTTTTACTTCTATTTAAAAGTACCGAACTATAAATTAACCAGTCTATTTGAGAAAGAGGATAATTGAGGTTAATAGCAGCAGTCAACTCACCTGGATGCAGTCATTAACTAAACCTAATTAAATAATTAGGTAATTTGTCACTGTCAAATAGGCATGATGTTATTGAACCCAGACAATTTACTCAAACATCCCCATACACTGGGTGGGGATGAATAGTCCTTTACTGAAATCTACCTATTAGCTAAGCATCCACATCCACCCATCCTGGATCCCTATCAGATCCAGGTTTCTGCTGTGACTCTAACCCTGACCTTTGCTTCCCACACACCATTCACCTTGACCAAGACAGAATCAGAAATGAGAACTGCAAATTCTACTCAAGATAACCTCTTTAATCATACAACAAAAAATTTCCTGGTTCCTGTTTTCCTTCCTCATGCTTGCCATCTATTTCATTCTAAACATACATCTTCTGTTTGGACTTCAAATGTGCAGCATATTTAAACCTGATGGCCTTTCTATCAACAGTGGGCGACTTTTTAATTGTAGGTGTCATCACATCACAGAGTCGCAATAAAATTACAGGCTCTGCACCCTCTAGTGAGTGAAAAATATAAAAAGACACACTCAAATGTAGTTACCTTCAATAACTACGATAATTAACTGGAGCCTAACAAGCCAATTAATTATCCCTTAATTGGCAGGGCACGGAACATGAACACGGAGAGGGGAGACAGCTGAGTGGGACTAATAAGTCAGAATAAGACAACACAAAAGTGTATTTTATCTGCTGACAGAAGAAGTCTACGTGCGGTAGTTTGCTTTCTTTCCCCACTTACCTTGTTGGTCCCAAAGGCCGGGTCAGGGTAGGAAATCTGTCCCAGTCTGGTGTGGTCTGGCGCGGCTAGAGGCTGAGGAGGAGGCGAGTAAACTGTTACATCCATGGCTGGAAATACATCCACTTCTCTTCCGAGTTTCTTTTCTTGCCTTTCTTTGTATATTTACAAAGTTAAATAGATTTAACAAAAACCTGAGCTCGGTACTCTTAAAAAAAAAAAAACTTGTTCAAAGACAGAAGTAACTGGTAATTCTTAAACCAAGCTGTGAGAGGCAGCGAAGTTTTAGGCTGATGCTCTTCTCCACACATCAGCTTTCATGCCCCAGTAACTGCTGCTCTGGGGAGCAAAGTTCCCGGTTCACGTACTTCTCACGTTAAAAACAAACGTTAAAATGAAGTAGTGCTTTTAAAATGCGCCGTTTCCTCTAGTGCGTCCGGCAGCCCTGTGTATGGTTCGCACGGGGGACGTTGTGGACACTGTCTGTCCCTGCTTGGGACTGTTTGAATTTTCCTCCACTGCTGATGCTGCTGCCGCTGCCGCCGCGCGTGGCTCAGTGCTGTGGTGCCTCGCGGACCAGTCATACAAAGAGCTTTTTTGTCAAGTTAGCGAGAGTTAGCCACAACGAAGCCGGAAGTACGTTTCACCTCACAAAGCCCAGATTCTGTCAGGAGAAAAAAAAAGAGCTTAGCGATGACAAGACAAATACGGCCTTTTTCAGGCTTTTCGTAGAATTAATACGCAGACTAAAATAAAACTGCTGCTGAATGATTTAAAAGAAAATACTCTTCCCCACAGAGTGATTTTATTTTGGTAGTAACTGAGTGTATGAGGCGTTTGCGGCTACCTTAGCAAAAAAGATGGAGCTTATTGGCAGCTCGTGCTCCATCTAGAGGGGGGAGAGTGTTGTAAGGTCCAGCCAGGTGCTTCTATAGCCTGAGTTAACTGTTGTCTGTTTATTCATTCTGACTGTCATCACCTTGTCCAGCTTGTTGGCTTATCTGTTAAACTTTGGCTAATCATTATAGTTTACTCTTTCCAGGACATAGCTTTGCCAAGAATAACATTAATGTTTCCCTTATTCTATGAGATGAACCTCTTCCAGAACACTCCAGGATTGTACATGCTTAATGACTAGGGTAGGACAGACTGATAGTCGGCTGAGGTACACTGAAATGTTGTTATGTATGACTTGGAAAAACAAATACACAAAACTACACAGGTTACAAATGTTTAGCATGTCCAGGACTATTTAATATTATTTTATTCAACTTTCCAAACTCCCTTTCTGAGTAAATACAATGCACCTGAAAGCTAAGCAAAAACTGAGAATTGCGTTCCACCAGCTTGACCCATGTGATAAGAATATTTCCAGTCTTTGTTGTAGCTACAGTTCCCTTTCTTTGTGGTAGTTTCCATCATGTCTGCTGAAATATGCATAGTGTGACTTGGCCCATGATGGCAGCCCTTCCTGCTCTCTTCACAGCCACTGGATAAAAGGCAGTCTTTAGAGATGTCTGTTCTGCAGTGTTGACCTGTTCATACTAGAGGCCAGACAAAATATGTGGGACAGGGGCAGAAGGGATAGAAATGCTGTGCAGTGTTTCATAAAATGGGACACCTGGTCACCCTATCAGTGACTGACTGGTAAATTTAATTACAGTTCTGCATTCTCTTCTGAACTGGGTGGTTACATTGGTGGTAGCTACAGTGAACCTATAGTAGAATGTAGCCTAATGCAAATTTTCAGGCTATAGGTTCACTGTACGAAGCTCACTGGATTTGGGAAGCAACCAAAAACAGGTTAGACCAGCCGGGCCTGATACCATCTTTCACGTTTCTTTTGATGACACACAAGTAAGCTAAATTTTGCTTTCATTTCTCTTGTCTGAGCTGACTCTGGTAGCAGTGGAGCCATGATCATCAATCTGGTGGTCCATCTTTCTCCTTGGATCTCCAAAGAGTTTCTGAGAGCTAGATCAGAAACAAAGCCTGAACTGGCAGCAGATCAATCTATCAAACAAAGGTGGTATGTGGAACCATTAAAATACATTCTGCTGACATTCAAATAAAACAATTTAAAAAAAACACCCAGAACCCAGAAAAGAAAAAACTGTTTCCACCAAAGTTTAAAGGCCTGTGATAACTGCACTTAATTTTTCATTTTTCAGTTTGAGCAATGCAGTCTAACTGGTGTTGACAGAGTATACCATCACTCTCTTCATTCCTCTGTGAGAATGTCTTTATGTAAATGGAAACTGCTGTCACTTCAACAGACAAAGATTTTCTCTTCAAAAGAACAAGCTTTGCAATGTCAAATTTAGACTAGGCACTATTTTTCACTGATACATTGCACTGTATTCAATTACAGAGAATATGGACTTCTAGAAACAAGAATGTACAGAAACAAGAAAGAAAAGCAGTGGCTGGACCTGTCTGGTGAAGCTGGGCCAGGGCCTGTTTGTCCTATAGCCCATCTTTTTCGTTTTTGATCAACATCATAGCACATTCTATTAAATCTGTCAGAAAATGGATGGAAAGGTTCAGATATTGGGTTAAAACTCTTTTTGTTGATGCAGCATCCACTTTATTACAGATCAGAATACAGTTCAGCCCAGCACTCATTTTTCAGTCTGTTATCAGGTCAGTATGGTGTGACAGTTTTTGTTTGCTGTTTTGTCTATAGATGTCCCAAACAGCATTCTTAAAAGGTGGATTGAAGTCCTAAAAAGCTGCAACAGAGAAAATAATGGGGGTGGGGAAGACTTCAAAAGCAGAAATAATGACACTAATTTTCAGTCTGAGAGGTACTCTGTGACAGTGTTGGGTTTAGTTGTGGACATGAAAACAAACAGATGAGTGTGAACTTTGGTGGGAAGGGGGGGGCATCAGCGGTTGCATTGGGGTTGGGGTCACCCACCTCCCAGACAGGTCTCCAGTCCATCAGAGGGCAAGTTTATTATCTGGTTATTCTAAATGTTCCATATTATAGCTGTTGATATGAGAAAGTGTGGTGGTCTGTCTCTCTGTGAAAATAATTTACTTTAAAAAACAGCAAATGTGAAAGCTAAAGCGTTGTTTAGTCTCTAATTTCAGATATGGTGGTAGAAAAGTAATGCATTAAATTTTTTGTGTATGGATATAAACAAGACTTATTTTTGTAGTCTCTTGTGCTCATTTTAAATCAGATAATTGACAGTGTAGCCCTTAATTTAGGTTTGGGCAAAGTATAAATAGTGTCAAATTCAAAAGTCATGTAAATCATGGAGATGAAACAAGGTAATCATAGGGTAGGGATATTGTAAAAGAAACAAGGAAGTAGGCTGTGTGTTTTAGAGTGAAAGAAAGAGGCCATTCAGTATAAACAAAAGAGGAATGAATGTTGACTCCTTTCATGTTTGCATGATATTTAATGACAAAAAATATAGCCATTATCTACAAATACATATGTGTACACGGTTGCACATAAACAAAGAAAAGCTCTCCCCCTACGAACAAATACACACACACACACACACACACACACACACACACACACACACACACACACACACACACACACCTCTG
>VVHJ01062963.1:33097-49145 GCA_015107715.1 Tylochromis polylepis | reverse complement strand
TGTGTGTGTGTGTGAGAGAGAGTCCTTCAGTGTTTGTATATTTGTGTGTGTTAGGAAGAGGAAGTCCTCAGGGGAAGAGAGGAGAAAAAAAGCGTGAGAGCTGCTTAATGTTGGATTATCCAGACGATGGGAACGAGGCTGAAGACAGAAATACAAGAAGATACTTCTCCCGCTACCGCCACTGGAATGGCAGCAGAGCACAACACGAAATGTTTGAAAGTAAAACCTAAACTGTGACAGCTTACCTGAGAGCTGCAAAGATGGCAATCACATCAATCTAAAGGGCTCTGAATGGCTCTACTATGGAAGGTGGGAGGATAAAAAGTGCTAAAGGACGCTTTAACTCATTCCACAATGAAGACGACCTTCCCTGTACCCTTAATGACGTGTTTTGACACTTCAATAAAGACATGGTTTGATGACCATTAGAACAGTTTCCAGGTTTTTCCAAAAGTTGCTGCAAAGATCACCTTCACTAACTTCACAAACTCAGTCACTCCGCTTTATCAGCCAGCCTGAAATACAGAAACCACTCAGCTCAGAAAAGAGCTTGAAGGGTTATGCAAAAGAGCTCCGGGGGATCAAAGAATTGAACCAGGTGTTCATGTACACGTTTACTGTCATGTTTTTTCTATGGAGATCTCTTCTGTAGTCACACTGTGTGGACTCAACTTCAAAGTTTGGAATTAGGCATGCAGAGGTCATACCTGTGAAGGACTGAATGCAAGAGCCGGTCAAGATAAAGCCTGGCCACGCTTGCCAGATAGCTAGCTGGATAAGGTGCTGAGCTGCACCACAGCAGGGATGCTTTGTTGCACCCTGACTGAGCCTTTATACTTCCAGGATAAATCTATGGTATGTAACCTACACCATAGCATGACGTACACCCCCCTAGAAATGGAACTACACATCACACTGACGCAATCGATGGGTGTTGTGATTGGTCTGTTCTGTACTATAGTTTCCTCTGATGTATTTCCAGTGCTGATTTAACTTTTTTATACAGGTAAAGCTAAAAAGGTTTCCTCAAATGTACTCTAAGTATTAAAGTAGAAAGTCATACTTTCTACGAGTTGTTTTGTGCAAAGCCAGCTGACCAGTGTCTTCATTTGCTGTTATAATATCACTAACATCACATTTCCTCTCTCATTGCAGAGCGATATTATGTCTTTGCTTTGCCTCTTTCATCTCTACGTCTTTTAGATCAGTCATGTGCGATGATGGATACACCGGTAAAGTTGTCTTTTATGTGTTATTATTCCCTTTATTTAGGTTCGAATTGGCTGGATGTCTGGAAGGTGTTCCGGGATGAGAAATAATCAGTGACTACCCTCAAATGTGTTCAAACTAGAGTAATGTGTCTGTACTGAGAATGTAAGGACTGGAAAGTAGAGATATTTGTGTTAAAATGTAGCGAGAGAAATTAAAAAGATGTCAGAAAAATAAAGAGTCAAGTAAAGTACAGTTGCCTGAAAACTCTGCGTACGTACAAAGTATTTGTACTTTGTTATTTTCATACCAGTGTCTATTGGCCCAAACATTGCTATAAAATGTCTCCATCTTTATTTTTGTAATAATACAGCACAAACTTATGATTCATAGCAAATTATGCAGTGAGCTTTTTTGGACCTTTGCGGGTCCCAGACCTCACTTTGAAAACTGCTGACTTACAGTGCCGGAGTAGTTTCTCAGTTATCCAGGTCAGGGTCCTTTAATGGGCTTGAGATGAAAGTAAGTGGACTTCTTTTAGGTTCTTGAAGATGTTTTACCGCTTATCTAAACGTCCCTTCAGAAGTGAAAAAACCTGAGATGCGAAACATCTTCAGGAACTTAAAATAAGTCCACTTGTTTTCAACTCAAGCACGTAACTTACATGCACTTACACGAGGTAGAAGAAAAAAGACACAAAACATTAAAATAAACATGAAAAAATTATCATGCCTGTAAAACATGACTGAAATACATCTTTTGCTAATACACGCTATCTTCAGGGTTTTGATTTCCAGTTTGAGCTTTAATAGTCTGATATAAAAAAATTCACCACTGTTCTGACTTCTTCTGTTTACGAATGATCTTCTGCAGAGCACAAAGGAAACTCTTGTCTTAACAGCAGTTGTAAAATCATCTTTCACATATTTTGACCAATTAAAAAAAAAAAAAAACACAGGTTGCAAATTTCAGTGCATAAAAGACAAACGTGTACCTGAAAGCTCGTATGGTGGTGAGACCTTCTGCAGTCTCAGAGAAGTGGCAGAGCAGAGGAAGCTGTGTTGAGTCATCTAGGTCTTGGAGGTCCCTGAGAGGAGGTGTTTTTACAGTATACATATCACTTCATATGAAATCTCTTATGCACAAGTGTACACATGCATATTACACACTGAATTTTATTTGCATGATGTCATCTGGTGTACTCATTGAGAATTCATGTTCCCATAAATCATCAAGTTGATGTTTCCTGTTTCCTACAGCGAGGAGATTCAGCTCACTGAATCTAAATAAACTCCCTGATTTGTTTAGATAGAAAAATAATGCACTGCAGCTACAACAAATACACTGTGGACATACTTGGAGGCAACCCGGAAATACTTCTGAATGAAGTAGAAGGCCACAGCCAGGGGAACCAAGGCGACCAGGAAAATAGGAGTAATTGAGGCTATGACCCCGATGCCTGACAAACAGAGCAGCGTGGATCTCGTCAAAGATTCCAGCGTTGAAGGAATATGCTACAATGAAAGGAGATGAGGAAGTGGGAGTTCAGTCATGTTTGCTTCCTTCTTTTAGTTTAGCAAAACACAAACAAATCACAACTTCACCCTGACAGCCATCTTGGAATAATAATTAAAACATCTGTTCAGTGCAGCCCATTGCTTTCTCATGGGCCCCGAGTCCATTATCTCTTATGCAAATTCATCAGTGTACCTGGTCAATGATGTTGGTATCAGCTGAGAATCTGTTGAGGATCTGCCCCAAAGGAGTGATGTCAAAGAACCTGCAGAGAAAGGTTACATGTAATCCTGAAAAAGGAGAGGGAGGCCACAGAAAGAGCAACAGAAAACTCTCCATCAGTTACAAAGACCAATGATGAGTGAAGAACGGCGAGACGAGTGCAGCCAGACACACAAAACTCAACTGTTTCCTTAGAGACAGGGCTCACGTGTGGGGATGGAGCGCCAAAATCACCAGTCACATTCAAAAATACACTGTTCAGCAGATTCATCCGTTCATTTACTACCACTTACAAAGGTGACGTGAGGAAATACAATCAAAACTCCCCAGACTCTCCTCCATTCATCACCACTTATAGCTCTTCCAAGAAGACACCAAGGTGTTTTCCAACCCAGCTCAGAGATAATCCATCCAGGAAATTGATGGCAGTGCCCTGATGTCTCCTCCAACTCTAACATACCCAAAATGCCTGCACAGAAGTTCAACCACCTTTTGATGCAAAGTAGCCTAAATGACTGCACTCTTCATCCCGTCGTTAGGGGTGACCCGAGACACCCTTCAGAAAAACCTCAGTTCTGCCTCTTCTAGTACCAGTCTTATAATTTGGGTCACTTCCTACAGCCATAGGTGAGCCATAGTGTACAACAACATAGGTGCTGGATTAAAACCTCAAGCAGATTTATTAAAAAGGTTAATCCACTTATCAAGAAGCTTCCATGTAAGGGCTTCACTCTTTAGGATCTTTGTTAGATTTCAAACTCAGAATGCTAATTAAGCAGCAAATGCACAGCTTCACCTCCAGGGTCCACTCTCGCTTCAGCACAATAAAACAGCACAGGTTATTAGTAATTTAAAATTAAAAATACACCTTTTACAGACCCCTTTACTGCCAAGTAAACACATATAGATTAAAAGACTAAGGAGTGCAGACTTACTGCATTTAAAAGACAAAAACAACTTCCAACAGGTTATAAAAGCAGACGTAGGTTTGCTTAAAAGATTAAATGTGACGTGAGCTTTGTGCTGTTTCACAGCTGTCTACTCTGGTCTTGTTGCAGTTCTGTTTTTACGTACCTGATGGGAGTGTGAATGATCTTGTTGAGGAGGTTGTGGTGCAGGTTGGTGGCTGCAGAAAGACCCAGAAACTCCACAGTGAGGGAGGTGATGAGGCATAAAGTGATTCCAGCCGCGCACAAGATGATGAACACTAGCAGATAGTAGGAGTCCTGCCCTCGGTGACGCACAACAAGACAAAAATCACACCATGGAAAAACAAGAGCAACATGTCAGAAACTAATATTACCATAAACTGTTTCTAAAATACAAATACAAAGAGCTGCTGTGATGTCACCAACTGCTTCCTGATCTCTGCATTTGTGTTTTTTTAATCATTCAGTTAAAATTTAAATGTTATTTCTTATATATTTTCACTTATTATTCTCTCTGGAAGAGTTAACAGCAGATTAAGTTCATAAGTGATTTTAATACATTATCCCAATAAAACCCATTAAAACCCATAGCAGACATATTGTACCTGCACTGTGGTGTTGGTGCCGTTCCCGCTGCTGTTGGTCGGTCTGGTTCCATTAAACATGTCTGATCCTGTTTCTGCACTGTTATTGATTTTAGATGTCCAATTAGCCAACCAGTAATCGATGGTTACAATGACGGAGTGCTTGAGGAGTTTAGAGAAAATCATGAGGAAGACCATGAAGAACCCCCCAGAAGACAGGTAACACCAGCACACCTGAGAGAGCAGCATAGATCATAGTAAGTAAAGCAGTAGTCACTGGTTATTTGGTTGGTCAAACTTGTTAGTCCTCTAAAAAAAATGGTAGAAAGCAACTACCACTACACCCAACAACTGTCCAGTAAACTAACTCAGGTTATTTTTCTTTTGTAGCAGTTAATATTGTTGCTAAAAACACTTTAAATCATGAGAAAATGTTATTGTGTGTTATTGTGCAGATGAGGTGATTACCTTCCACGGGATCTTTGATCTTCTGTTGGTGGTTGTGGAAAAGTTGTCATCCTCTTCCTCCTCCGCTTCTTCTTCTGTTAGAATAAAATCACATGTAGAAGATTTCATTTTTATGTTGAGGTAATGATAAAAAATTACCGAGGGTGTTTTAATCATCACAGATGGTATTGAAGATAGAAGCTGCCATCGTGCTAATTAGTGCTAACTTACATACAATTAAAATACTAGAAATTGACTCAGCAAGGACTTTTGAGTACTCACACGTTTTGATAATTTCCTACAGTAAATCTAGAATATTTTGGAGAAACAAGCACTCCACCAAACTTTGACAATGGACCCCAAGGTGGCACTATTGGGTACAATCATGAAGGGCATCAGATTGACCAAATAAGATGCTCTTTATCAGAAAGTGGTGCCCTGACACAGCAATTCTAATTCAGTGAAATGATCTGAATTCATTTACACATTCAGAATCAAAAATCAAATTTGAATTTTGCATATGGTTTTGAAGCTATCAAAAGGAAATTTGAAAAAAAAAATGACTACTACTCGCCAGCTACTCAGGGACATTTTACCCTGAGACCTCACTGAAGAACAAATTCAGATATACAGAGCACTGAATAGTCAAAAAAATTCCACTCCAATGTCCCTGGTCACACACAAAGAGACAGAAATCACACCATGGAAAAAATTAAGTGTCATCGTGTCTTTTTGGGAGGGAACTCTGACAACATGCCTCAACCAATTACACCTTAAAGGAATCTGTCACCTTCATCTTCATCATCTATTTGGTTCTTGGCCTCTCTGGAGTAGAAAGCTCTCCTCAGCGTCTTCCTCTCAAGTGTTGTTTGACTGTCCTGCTGAATGTCCTACACACCCGAGGAGTGGATATAATAAGAGAAACATTACAGTAGACAGAAAACTTTAATAAACACTTAGACAGCTGAAGGTTTATACCTTACCTTTTCCAGCTCCTGATCCTGCCTGTTCATCAGAGTTTTCCAGTGGTCATAAAGTTCAACGTCATGAGTCTGAATGTCCTTCAGAGTTCCCTCTCGCAGAACTGTCCCATCCTTCATTGCTATAATCTGGACAAAACACACAATATACATATAATGTTAAGGCTCAATAAAATGAAACACTGCTCACTGAATTTATGAAATGTATGTTCCTGAAAACAGAAGGTCCTACCCAGTCTGCATGTATTAGATATTGCAGTTTGTGGGTGACGAGAACCACAGTTCGTTTATCATCCTGCAGAAATTTGAGGATTCCTTCCTGCATCAAGTGATCACTGAGGTGGATGTCGAGTGCTGAGAATGGATCATCCTGCAAGATGTAAGAGAGAAGCATGGATATCAGTTAATCTGACAGATGAATGACTTTCTCAATCTGAAATGCTTCTATAAGTATTCAGTTTTAAAAATGTTTAGGTCCTGAATACTTATGTAATCAACTGGTTTAAACTAACATTTTTTAACACTGACACAAATATCTTTGTCAGGGGCCTGGGTCTGGGGACCCAGGGTTCATGTGTCATTTTTGAGCTTAATGAATATTATTAGTTTATTGGTCTTTCTGGATCACTTATGGCTGTTTGTTGGTGTGATCTGCTCTTGGTCCCGCGTTTCCCTGTGTGTGAGTGAGTGAGTGAGTGAGCGTGTGTGATGTGGTGTGTAAGTTTTGCTACCACACCAGGCCCTCTCCCGCCTTTGAGCCAGACACACCTGAGGATAATCACTCACCTGTTGCCAATCTAATCAAGGAGTCCTACTTAAGAGCGCAGTGAAGCAGCAGTTGGTGTGGGATTGTTATACCAGGAACACAGTTAGTTCTCTGGCTTATATTACCACGTTTTCAGTTATTCTCCTGCTGGAATGGTGAAGGTGAGTTTGTCGGCCGGTGGCGGGGACTGTACTCATTGTGGCATCTCTTGTTTCCAGGTAGTTTGCGGAAACGTGTGAAGGGAGCAGCGCACTATTGTACAGAAGCACCGAGGAGGACAAAACATTTCCACAAATCATGGAGACGAATCACGGCACCGGGATTGGGAACACACACAGTGTGGATTGTTGGCACTGTTTGATACTTTTTCATTGTAAATGAACGCACTTTCTCCAACCAGAAAATCCTGCATTTGGGTCCTCCTTCAGCCAACCTTGACAATCTTGTTGTTGTCCTCTGCTCTGTCATGTTTCACTCTCATAAGTGAATAGGCTGGAGGATCACATCATAAGTGAGAAGTATTTATGATCATAAAAGACTTTCAAACTGAGTTTATTTTCAAATGAAAAGCAAATCTGATGTATATCAGATTTATGACAGACTTCAAAATCTTAATTACAGATGTGGTGCATAAAAGTCTCTTGAATATAAAAAAAAAAAATAGACGATATCTTAGTGCTCAGACCCTTACTTGGAAAAGTGTTTTTTTCTTTTTTTTTAAATTTTGTAATGAGAAAACTTTTTAAAAAATCAATCAAAGTTTCTGAGCTGAAAAATGAATCCAACAGAAAGTACCAGAATATGCAGTTCCTCAAATGGCCACTTGAGGCTTGCTCCATAGTCTTCCATGTTAAAATTTCTAGCTTTAGAGCAGACTAGTTGAGGTGTCATATTGTTTTGGCAAGTACTATAAAAGGTCATTGGTTTGCTTCTAGCTGGATATACGAATCCCCTTTGGGGTTACAGCTACAAGGGCATATTTTGGGCTACCTGCTTTGGTGGCCCCTTGTGACAAGGGAGCACCTAAAAGTAGCTGTGGAGTCTGTTACAAAAAACTATTTTGGTTTCTATGGAGAGTTTCTCTCTTTATGATAAGTGGACAAAAACGCTCCGATTGAAATTGATTCAGTCTTAAAATTTCCATTATGAGGGGAGGGACTGCTTTGCCAAGTAGCTTTAGCTGCTGGCTTGTCTACATGTTAGCTTTTATTAGCATGTATCTATGTTGGCTGGGTGAATCCGTGATGTCAAAAGGTCATCACTTCAAGCTTTTGGAAACCAAAAGTACACTCAACTTGAGGCTTCAAAATTGGAGGTCATGAACCAGTGAGACATGTCACGTGAGTATGTCCATTTTTTATGTACAGTCAATGCTAAACTGGGAAAACAGCATTTTCTTCCTGGACATGGAATAATTTGCAGAAAGATTAAACCTAAGCAAGCTTTCAGTTTATGTTCCATCATAAGGAATGCTGTAAAGGAGGCATGTGGAGGTAGGTATTAGTATATTGTACATCATGATGTAGATGTTGTACTTTACGTTTTATTTTTTATATATTTTCCATTTGTATGGTTCCTCTTCTGTAAAAGACATGGTTAAATAAAGGTAAAACAGTAAATAGATATTTTTACTTTATGAAACAATGGAAAAAAACTCTAATGTGAAACTTCCAAGCAGAAATGATTAGTCGCACCCTGTAAGAGTTAGTAAAATCTCCCTGTGTCTCTGTACTACCTGTTCTACCTCATTTCTGGGATAATTTTGTTTGTATCCAGCTCTTCATCACAAGTTAAATTCCTCGGGAAAAGACCCAAATGTCCATTAATCTCTGTGCTAACAGGAGGGTGGATGCTATTATGTATGTTCTATACTGTGTTAATGAAGCCTGTGTTATGGCTGTTTCATGTCTTTCAATGTGAGAGTGTATGACGCATATATTCCAGCCCTGATATCAGATATGAACAGCACAAAAGAAAAACATTCCCTCCTCATTATATGTTTAATTTTTTCTTAACCATCGTAGACATTACAAAGGGTCATGAGTGTATAAAAGAATGCCACTGATGGATTTGTGTGGAATGTATGCTTGCTAACGGACTAAAATCGAGGTAGCAGCAGGAAATTACATAACTACTCAGAGATAAACAAATGACAGCATTCACTGTCATTATCCCAATGGCCACAATGTACTGTGTGTCACATAATACATCACTGCATGATACATTTAATAATAAAAAAAAAGGGAATGTTAGATTAGGACAGAAATTAATCTAGTAAAGAAATGGAATTATCCAATTTGGCTACAAATTATGAGTAAAAGTCTTTATTTTACATTAAAATGAGGGTCATTAACATTTTTTCCAAAGTGCACATTGCAAAAAAGAATAAAACACAGAACTCATCAGTGTCTCCAATGTTTTGAACATTAAAAAGAAAAAAAAGTTTAGCTTACCAAGAAGACAATGTTGGTGTTCTGGTACAAAGCTCTGGCAACACAGATTCTCTGCCTCTGCCCTCCACTCAGGTTTATACCCTGACACAGAAACAGATAAATTAAATCCATTCATGTGATTATGTTGTTGTTGTTTTGTTTGTTTTTTTTTAAAAAAGGCAAATTAAAAACTTGCATACTCTCTCTCCAATCTCAGTCTGGTCTCCGAATGGCAGCAGGTCAATGTCTGGCTGCAGAGAGCAGGCATCAATCACTGCTTTGTACCTGAAAAACATCCATGAACAGCTCAGGAAAGCGCTCAATGTGCAACACATCAGAACACAAAGCACCGCTGAAGTGAGCTGTAACTGTGGGGTTCTCACCTCTGTTTGTTGAACGGGCTACCGAAGATGATGTTTTCCTCTACTGTAGCATTGAGCAGCCAGGACTTCTGGGCAGCATAGGCAACAGAGTTTCTGTTCTTGCTGTGTGCACCATGGAAAATAGAGGCAAACAGATACCATGTAAGAAATACAGGTCATACATTCATAAGGCTTTAAAGAGCAGGAATACTGATCCACCTTCAGAGCAATATTGCTTTCAGTTCTGGATCCTTATGATTGTTAAAGTATTTAGTTATTCATTTGATAAGCCATCAGTACTCCTGTTCTAATCAGCTTTATGAATGTGGGACCCAAACATAAAAACAAAAACAAAAAGAGAGGGAGGATTATGTTTGTAAATCTGTCAAACTCCACTGCAATGTAAAAACAGCTCGTCAGATATGAGGGATAAATATGAAGGTCATGGATGGGGTTAAATTATTAACAATTAATAATGATAAAAAAAAACAATATGACATCATCTACAGCAAAACAATCATGAATACGAACATCAACAAGTCAAAAACCACTGTAGCACTCTGCTGGGAGTCTGAGTCGAGACCTGCTCTGGTATTAAGTCGTTAATGAGCTCAGAGAGCTGTGATAATGACAGCTTTCTAATATTTTGTCTCTAAAAGTGTTTTTTCGCTAAAATCTGGCTGTATAGTAAGTATTATATATATATATATATATATATATATATGTACACACACACACACACGTAGGATACTGGAATTCAGCAGTTTCTCAGAATTGTACCGTCTTAAATTGTGCATATTCAGAGGTATAGGTGAAATGTAGACACTGTTGGAAAGTCTATAATACAGTTGGCTCCTTGTGGTGGCAGTGTAAGTGTAAGGCTTTGGGTGTTGTTTAGGCTTAATTACTGATTGTCTACATCTGATGAGGTGTTGGTTAAGGTTGGCTAAGCAGGAACACTACATCTTTGCTCCCAGCTGCTGATTTTATCTTAAATTTAGTAATTGATGGGATTATGTAAAGTAAATAAACCCAGTATATGCTGTTGTACGTCCAAAACGAGAAACACCATTCAAAGTCCGAAAATGACCATCTTCATTGTGCAAACATTTCTAGTGTTTGCATATGTTGTTTTTTTTTTGTTTGTTTTTTGCATACCGTTATTTAATTATTTAACAATTTGTCACAAAAAAAATCCCATTCATGTTTTCATATTTATGGGAGCGGTATCCTTCGCCTGTGGCTCTTCTTACTCTGGTCTAGTTCCTTTGACACAGGTTTGTTGTAGCGACATTGTTAAAACTTTAAATCAACTAGCTAAGCTGTGAGTCTAATACTTTTATTTATTTATTTTTATGGTTTAGATTTTGCAAAATTCCTAAAATGTTTCGCCCATTTGAGGGAACGAGAAGGCTACAGTGGACAAATTAACAGACAGAAAAGGAGAAAAACAAGTTCTAAATAAAATTTTCTTTTGAACCTGTTGGTGTGCCTACAATTGTTATTCTACAACCATCATATTACCCTCAAATCACAAGTTAATTCATCATCTTTCCAACAAAGTCTTCCTCAAAGCCACCACATGTATATTTTTTTTATCTGAAACCATTAGATTGAGAGGTCTGCCATCCAGCTGCCACTGTCAACAAACTGCTATTATAAATTGATCACAAACTTCTTTGGAGAAAAACAGGAATAAAGTGGCCAGCTCCTTTTTTTTGGAGGGGGGGGCTATCTTCTAGCATCAATACTGCAATTGCTTCAGAAATCTCATAGTATGTTTATTTGTTCGTTTATTTATTACGTCTTCTGTTGTTCAACTTTTTTTTAAAATAAATTTTACATTTTTATTTACTTTTAACCTTTTGTATTGCTTTTATTGTCTATTTTGGCACTTAACGTTCTGTTTATTTTAACCTTCATGTACAGCGCTTTGTGACTGCCTGTCTACAAAAAGCACTTAATAAATAAACTTTACTTACTTACTTAATTAGTTTTTTGGGGGAGGAGAGGTTCCAATGACTCCCAGCAATAAAAACAAAAACAACACACATGGCACAAAAACGACAAAACAAATGACATCTTCGATGAACAAAGAGAAACATAATGAGCAGAACACAGTGCTGTCTGAAGGCTGATGGTCCTGAACACACACAATATGACCCGATGTAGCAGAATCATTAAAGAAACAAAAAATAAACCAACAAGTGATCCATCTGTGGACTGGTTCCTCATTAAGCTGCTGTCTTATTGAACTTGGTTCAAGTTTAAGAGCTTCAGTCACATTTCAAGTCATAATAAGCATAGATTAGATAAATAAAATCTCTATATTTAAAAAACTTAAAATAATTAAACCCTTACTGGACTTTTTGCCTCTTTAGAAAATAAGTCCATAAAAGTAAAATAATATTGCATTGATAGACTAGCAACCTTGCATTGCTTTTTAATTTCAGTATTATAAGCTGTGTATTCACTTTCTGAAGCATTATGATTTTTGTCTGTGAATAATACTGTGCAATATTTATTTATATAGGTATAGAAAAATATAGCCCATCTGTATGTGTTCATGAACAACAACCTGACAGTTTGCAAAACAGCAACTTCTTCTGAGGCACAGTAATGATGACAAATGGAGTTAAACTGAAAGAAGAGGAGAAGCAGAGGAGAAAGAAGAGGAGGAGGTGAGATTGAAGGGTCAAAGGGTCACATCATTCTGAGGCAGGAGACCAGAAGAAGATCAAGTACCTCCTGATGTCTTCATCAGACTCCTCTGCCTCTGACCAACTGTCAAAGTCAGTGTGTTAGAATTAGCTTACTGCAGTCCACTGCATGTATATTTGTGCTTACGCGTGAACATAAGGACAAGACCACCACAACATAAAGCAAAGAGATAACAAAAGACAAAAGAGGGGCTGCTTCTTTTTTTTAAGAAGGAAAAACAAAAGCACGAAGAAAAAAAAACATGAAAACAAATGGAAGAGCCACATCGTCATGTCAAATCCCAGCCTGCCAGCTGTTAATTAAATTAACCTTCCCACCCAGAAAAGAAGGGTCCAGTAAGTGATGCAGTCATTGTCTGTCTGTGATAATTAGGTTTTGTGGCTTCCTTGACAATGAGGTCGCGTATTTTCTGTGACAGAGAGTGTGTTTGTGTAAGAATCATATCCTGGCTTAAGCGAGCACAGGCATAAACACAAGAGCCATCAACAAACAGAGAATCTTCAATCAAACCGCTAAATCAAGCCTATTTACAAAAGGATGCGCAGCATTATATAAGCCCTGACTGCACTTTAAAAAGTATTGAACCCTCACTCACTGCTCATGCTAATTTAAGCTCAGAAACATTTTCAGTGTTACTTTAAGGAGGTACTGTTTCTTGTGATTTTTAAAAAAAAAAAAAAAAGTGTTTAAAAAGTTAATGCTCACTGTTTCTTGTTCTCCAGCTCCAGTACTATTTGGAGTACTAGCAGTAGAGTTAGTAGAGTAGAGTTGAAAGGTATACATTTAAAAAATTATATGGTTGTGTAAAGTCATACGCTAAAGTCAGCTAAAAAAATATATTTAAAAATACTGAGTGAGAATCTGGCAAGAGGAGTGCTAGAACAAAGAAAAATAGTGTAACACTGTGGTGTATAAACCTATAAAATAATGATATGTTCAGTTCAATCAATCAAAATCACTAAAGTGGTAATAAATATGCATAGATGAGCAAATAGTCTTTTCTGTTTCTTGCATGTTAATTAATATTTGATTTTACTGTCACATCTACAGTTTAACAAGACAAAAAATGAGTAAAACCAAATTAGCTTTAAAAAAAAAAGAAAAGTTTAAAAACATCATTTTTTACAGTGTAGAGTGGCTGCAGAGAGGACAGGATTTACACTGTTGCTACAGCAACAGCTCCTTTTAAGTTTCTTATGTGGTGTAGGTTATTTATTATGTTTGTTGTGTTTATCTTAATTTTTAACAGCTGTAAACTGTAAAAAAAAAAAAAAATCCAGCTCTGGGATAAATAACGCATAAATTATCTTCTCTTGCAGTTAGCTTGAATAACATGTGCAAGCTGACTGCAAAGGGGTGTTTATTTTTGGTAATGGTATTCAGAGAAGTACATTTTCTCAGCATGTAACACTATAATGTGTCAATTTTTTTTTGATTAGTCTTATAACATTACAAAAACTTTATAACAGTAAAACACCGGCGAGATGTATGCCAGTTTAAGACCAGTCTCAGATGGTTCGGTCACTCTAAGAGCTTATAGTGTGTTAAACCTCTGTACTGGCTCTCTTGGCTCATGGAAATCAGTTTAACCACTGAATAACATAAAGTAATCGATCCATCAGGCATGGTTACAACTATACAGTTTTTTGTCAGGGTATTTGTGCTTCAGATTTTGAGTTAATATTTGAGTATTGTATTCCTGGGTTTGGTTATCTTTAATTCTTAAGTTCTGATCTTAGTTCTTCTTCCCTTAGTATTTATCTTAGCCTGTGTTTAGTCTCTGTTCCATATGTCTCCCCAGTCTCTGTGTTAAGCTTGTGTGTCTTGAGTCTGAGTTTCCGTGTTGGTGTGTTTCCTGTTTTATTTGATAGTCCTTGTCCTGTGTGCAGTGTATCTAGTCTTGTGTCCCCTTGTCTCGTTAGGTCAGATTAGTCTCAGCTGTGTTCCCCTCCTGTTTCCTATTTCCTCATTACCCCCTGTGTATATATAGTGTGTGTTTCCCTCTGTTCCTCGTTGGGCTGTTGGTGTGTTGTCCTCTGTGTTGTTGCTGCATGTTGGCTGTCAGTGCCCCTGTGTTTCTTGGTTTCTCGTTCCTTGCGTCATATCTCCATCCTCAGATTATTTGTTATGCTTAGTTTCCCCAGTCTAGGTTTTTTTTGTTAGTTTCTCAGTACCTCCAGTCGCCTTTTTGTTCTTAGTGTTTTTCTCAGCCAGAAATAAAGGCTTGCCTTTTGTTATCTTCCACCCTCTGTCTCTGTGTGCCTGCATTTGGGTCCATAATCTTCTCACACCACGCAGTCTGCTTCAGCAGATGTGACATTTTTATTGCCATCCTGCTACAACATTCAGACTGATTAATGTCTTTGCATCACAGCAGAACCAAGCACTGAATGTCCCATTCCTCTGAGGCCATCATCAGCTAAGACCATCAGATACCCTAATGTAAGGATAAAAATAGTGTTCCTTCAACATTTGAGAGAAATATGAATGTACTGATAATTCCACAGATCTCCAATATTAACCTCACTCTCCAGCTTCAGGATAAACCTCAGTGCTGCCACTCAGCACAAAGGTGCAGCAGCTTTTAGAGTATAAACTCTCGACAATAGCTGTGCATGTCCATGTGGTCATCATTCACCATTTTTTTCAGAACAATTTTGTACTAACTCAGCAAACACCAGAAAGAATGTGTCCATAGTAAACACAGAAACTGCTTTACCTGATATCAGCACTGGTTTCTGTAAGGCTCATGAACCACAGGTGAACATACTGATCACAGCTTCAGACTACATCCTAATCTGATTAACTTAAACTTCATAACGCACGATGAGCAATAAAAGAAATCATCCAAACGGTTAAATGTGAATGTTGAAAGTCTTAAAAAAAATCATATGGAATGATTTGGAACTGATTTTTCCCTGTTAACTTCTTTATATTAAACTGATAGGGAAATACTGTGCTCTGCAATGAAAGCGAGCTCAGTGAGCAGTGAAAGATGGCAGCTACATTTTTAAAAAGGGTAAAAAAAGGTTCAGAAAAAAAGGGTGTAATAAAAAGTTATGACTAATAAACTAATTTAACACCAAGCAGATACTCAT
Source organism: Tylochromis polylepis (assembly GCA_015107715.1). NCBI lineage: Eukaryota > Metazoa > Chordata > Actinopteri > Cichliformes > Cichlidae > Tylochromis > Tylochromis polylepis. The sequence goes on along the minus strand of VVHJ01062963.1, from coordinate 33,880 downwards.
CCTTTTAACAATATACCCCTTACACGAGGGTATGCAGGTGAAAAAATAGTACCTATTTTCAAGTCTGACTATTTACAGTCTGTGTTTAAATGACTGTAGACCAGAGAGAAGGTACCTTATGTTCCCCTCGTGGATCACCTCACAATCAGGCTGCCTGATATGGCAAGAAAGCAGGAGGTAAAGGGAAAGAAACCACACACACACACACACACACACACACACACACACACACACACACACACACACAGGTTAGTGTGCAGAGATAAGCAAAGAGAAAATAAAGACAAATATAGGAGATAGAAATTCACAAATCCTCTAAAAAAAAAAAAAAAAAAAAAAAAAAAAAAATGAATTTAAAAAAAAAAAAAAAAAAAAAAAAAAAAAAGGCAATATACCCCAGGCGTAGCACAAATACAGAAATCATAAAATGAACCTACGGACTGAAATAAAATCTAAAGGGAAAATTACTGGTCTGGTCGGGCTTAAGAGAGGAGAAAATCAAATAAACGTGTAGGTCAGAAGCTGCTTTTGAAATTTCAGGAGGTAGGCAAAAGCAGTAATGGTGCATATTATTTTTCTTCCCATTCCCCCCCTCTCAGCAAACACACACACACACACACACACACACACACACACACACACACACACACACTCACAGCAAGCAGCCACAGCTCAGCCTCCTTATCGACTAGAGTGACACGCCCCTGCCCCCCTCACCTTATACCCCCGAGCCTGGACGAGTCAGGTTTCATGGAGGTGGAATGCTTCACCATCTTGTACATG
>VVHJ01062963.1:20565-33070 GCA_015107715.1 Tylochromis polylepis | reverse complement strand
CAGATGGCACATAAGGGTTAACAGACCGCATTTAGATAGTCATGTGATTTCTGCTGTTACCACCTACGAATGGAACAAGTACTCAGAGCTTTTACTTCCACACAAGTACCACAGTCACGCTGACCTTGTGTTTGACTTCTTTTATTTTATATATGCAAATAGAAATATTGAAATTAAAAAGTAGTCAGTGCAGAAAACAGCCCCCTTAACGTTTTTACACTTTCAAACCGAATATTTTTTGAAGCTATTCTCTTGCTGGCTCCATGGCGTGTGTCAACACAAACACACCTTTACTGAGAGGAATATGAAAATTTAATGCCTCTGTGCAGATCACAAAGTACATTGACTTTCAAAGAGGAAAAACAACTGTGAGAGGTTATCGCCTTGGTCTGCTTCACACAGCTCCGATATTCAACATCGGCTATGTTCGAAATTTCTCCCTCATGTTTGTCATTACAGCCGATTCCAAACACAGAGTACAAATCCACAATATAAGGGACATATACTTGATGAAACCGATCTAATATAGCGCAGGCAAGAGCTCCAGGAGAGAAAAAAAAAAATTCAATCTAGAGGGGAAAGTATGGAGTTTGAATGTCATGTTTTAAAAACAAGCTTCACTGAGGCTAGGAAAAAAACATTTAAGTGATTCAAGCCATACATCCAGAAAGGTTTCGATGCTTTCAGGATGTCTTTATCTCTCTCTCTCTAAGCACTGCAGGCCCTGTAGCCACAAAGGGAAAGGGAGGAGATGCACTTCAATTTGGCACGATACCATATTCAACCTTTGAAATGTACTTCTGTTAATATTCAATGAAAAACAAAAAAAAATGGATTCGGAGTCTTATCACATGAAAAACTTCCACCCTTAAAAACCTGCTCCGAGCGTGCATTTTTCAAGCGCACCCAATCAAGCGCGCACGGCGGGTAATAAAAGGCACGAGTTGGCATACAAACGGACCCCTAATGATCGAGATGTAGTGCTCTCCAGTGTATCAAATATTTCAGTTTCAATTCTCATTCACAAATCAGCAGCTAGATCCCCGTCATTATCCCGCGTGAACGCATCCCAAGACACAGACGGCAACAAAAGCAGTGTCCTAAATGGAAACAAAGAGGCTGCGAGTGGAACGCAGATGGAAACCAACAACAGCAGCGGGGAGAAAGATGGAAGAAAAAGGAGTGGCTAAAAAGACAGAAAGAGGCTTTTAGATCACAGCTTAGAGTAATGCCGTGTTTTGTCTCCCAGCCACAGGGGCCGATTTACGTCTGCTTGAGTCGAGAGGCTGGAGATGCATTTAACACAGCTGTAAGTGGTGACACAGATACGATGAGACAGACGGACAGACAGCGAGGAATGGAGTAAAGGGGGCACTCTGCAGAAAGACGAGGCGAACAGCATGTGCCATCTAAAATTTGTACTTCCCTGCCAAATAAAGTGCATATACTGTAACATGGGCTGCCTACTCGAGGTTTTGCGTGCACTTACAGCCTATGGACAGATTTCCATGCGTGTTACTATATGTGCCTATATGGATACGTGTTCTGGGTCTGCTTAGGTCATGCTGAATGCATGCATGCGCACACGTTGTGCGTGTGACTATGCGCATGGCGAACACCCAGCGCCGTGCATGAAATATTAAAAGGTGAAGATGGAGATGTCCGTGCTCTAGGATTGGCTGGGGATGTGTCATAATCCTCAGCAGGGCTATGAGCTGTGGTAATAGTTGTCTGGCCCACCCACTCATTACTTCCATGTTCACCCCCCCCACCATCACCCTTGTTTTCCCACTGAGCAAATGACCTTCATGCCTGAAACGATTTCTCCTCCTGATTGCAGCAGGGGAGTATTCTCTAGATGTACAGCAAGGACCAAACAGCTTCAAGTTGTTGCCGCTCACCAATTCTGATTTCAGAGGATTTCATAGCTGAGTGGACACTGATGTCCTCGTGTCAGCTATAATGGGACCACTTTCCTTTCATGCAAATTGATCTGAGAAAGCAGAGCTAAGAGGCTGCCAGCACAGACGGAGAGAGGGAAATCTATAAACTATTCTCAGAGCCTTTCTTTCAAAGAACAAAAAGTTATCACACGCGTGCATAAATTTACAACTTACCACAATTATGAAGGTTACAGGTCCAATGAAGCTCCAGATGAAATGGTTGTCAACTCTTAACCAGCATCTACAGGGTGCAAAAGGTGGTGTTCAGTTCATTAAATCGTCTCTTTGTGAAAACAAAGTTGCTTCTCATTGATCGGAGCCCAGCAGAGCTGGCTGCATGATAGGCCGCAGTAACAGAATAGAAACTCCTTTGACCGCAAGCAAGAAAACCCGACCTTAAGGGAGTGCTGGCCTCATGCCATGAGAAGCTGCAGTGTAAAAGCCAGTGGTTACTGGACTCATGACTTCACAGTCTGCAAATGTCTACAAATGTGGGATGTCTGTGTGTATGTAAGAACAGTAAACATTGTAATGTAGACAGTTTAAGAATGAATTGCACCTCGGCCCGCGTTTATCACCGGGAAACAGAATGGAAAACAGAGTTTGAAAAAGGCGGTTTACTTAAATTCCATAAATTAGAGAGGACTCGCCGTCTTACAAATCATAAAGCTTGCTGCTTGGATGAAGACCAGCAGAGGAGTGCATAAACTTTTAACTGACATGGGCGGCAATTATCCACATCCACAAGACTAAAAACCCAGCGAGTGAGTGCAGCTAGCCAGCACATTCATTAATCCAGCTGCTTTGCTCACAGCCTCTTCTTTTAGCAATGACAGGCTGTAAATTTGCCAGGGGGCCAGAGGTGGACTACTCTTTGTGATATTACTATCATTAGCACATACAGTACATGCTGTGTGGGTGTGTCGCAGTGGGGAGAAGGGAGCACTAAAGCTTGTGATATTTATCCCGGGAAGACGAGCCTCTGCAAAGATCCTACACTTACGCCCGCTGAGTGCCGTAGCTTCTGTAGTCAATGGCCGCTGAGATGCCCACCACCACAGCTGGGATGAGGTACCCAGACATGTAGTAATACTTTCTGCGTGAAAACTCGCTCTCAAACACCTCGACCAGCATGAGGTACAGCTGCACGCCCTCCAAACACATCCACACGAACGCGGCCAGGAAGCAGAAGTGGAGAACTCCAGCAATGATGGAGCAGACCAGCTGATGAGAAAATACAAGCAGAAATTACATGCAGTGGTAAAAGGACAGTAAAAGAGCTAATTTTACTAAACCCTGTGCCTTGGATGAACACGCTCCCTTCCCTGCTGCTTTGGAAAGGTTCATTCATGTGGGCAGCTTTCTGCTGTCGGGTCTGAGAGGAATTCAGAGTGTCATAATACCAATCAAAGCGATCATAATAAATGTGTAATTCTATACTACAAAACAACACTGCTGACCCAGACGACCTTACCCTGCTAAACCCGTGGAACCCCCTGATGGTGACCTTACCTTGTGCTTTTTGCCAGCACTTTCCACACACCCTCCATGTTTTTATCATTATTTTTCTGTACTGAAAATAAAAGTCAAAAGATAAATAAATAGAACGATTATTTTTCCCTTTTTCATTATTACCAACAATGACTTGTCTATATTATTTAACACAAATCTGTATGTTTTTGCTTGAGGTTTAGAAGGATGGTTTGGAGTTAGTCTAGTTATTTATTTTCATTAAGACAGGACTAGATGATTGCAAATGTATGCTAGCAGATTTCTGCCTCTTTTAGCTGAAAAGTTTGGTTTTTAGTCCACAGCTTTATTGGTGTGGTTTCTGGGATCAGAAATGTGCCTTAGTAAGGCCAAATACATGCTGCACACTCCTATAAATGATGAAGCTTAGGAGCTTAATAATAACTTTCACTGGGAGTCAGTGGAGACCAATCCAGAGCTAAAAGCGTAGCAATTATTGATTATTATTTACAATTATTATTACCTTTATCTTTTAGATGGATGTTAATTGATGGAAAGATTAAGCTTTGAACTGTTTCGAGATACACATTTCTGTCAAAGTTTGAAATTACGAAGCTACATATTCAGTGAGTAAAGATGTCTTTTAGCCCTTTTATATAAAAAATATCTATATTATGAAATATTTTTCCAGCAACAAATCAGCTTCATAAATATCAGAATCAGATGTTTGGAGGCATTTTCATTTTTCAATCGATCAAAGCATTCAAACACTCATTTTTCACGCTTGTGAGAATTTAAAAATCTGCATCTTCCTCCTATAAATGTAACAGATTCCACAGATCTCAAAGTATCTGTTGAGGTTTCTCGCATGATGTCACGTGCACATTGCTCAAGAGTGGTTGTGAAAAAATGTGTGGTTGCTGGCTGTCAGGTGAAATCGATCACAAAGAGGATGCTACACCAAAAATCTCCTCGTGTTAGCTGAGGCATAACTTTTGCTTTGAAGGCAAACGTTCTCCATTTCAAGTTTGTGTCGAGCTTCTTCCAAGTCTCACTGCCGCTCAGCTTTTAGTTAATGAGTGTTTGCAGACATGTTGGCATCTCCCATGAAAACTACAGGCAACCGCAGCAAGGTGAGACCAGAGCAATGACTGACCAGGAGAGAAATAGAACCTTCTTTTTCCAAACAACCAGTTCCCCCCCGAGCCAGTAAACAAAACAGGAAAAAAATGTTTAAATAAATCTAAATACTTCTGAGATAGGTGTGTGTGAGAGAGAGATTAAGCTGTACCTGACTGTGGACCTGATTCAGTGTAAATCTGCAGGCCAACTGCAGTTAGCCAAGTCAAACTGCTCTATTAAAAACCGCTCCTCACTCACGAAAGCAGATTTTCAGCTACAAACTTGGTTTAAATTGAATATTCTAGAGGAATCTTACAGCAGACTGAATTTTTACATCCTCTTAAAATGATATGAAGAGTTATGTTCCAAAACCTAAACTGTTGCTACTGAATACCTTGATAAAATGATAGAATGCTTAAATAATTCTTAAACAAAGCCTTTTATTTCCCCAAAAGTTTTTATATTCATATTTTTGGGTTTAAGCTCTTTAACCTCTTGTGTTAGTTTTGCCCTCAGCGCAAAGGAAGGCAAAGTTTCAACAACTAGTTTCCTCACAGCCGGGGGTGGGTCATTAACCAGTCTCCAGGCCTGTGTAACTGGATCTTTAGCAGCCGACTTTCCCAGTCAGCAGCGTCCAGTAACCACTCGCCAATAAGTCGTGAATACACATTTTTGCCTCACACCAGATGGTCCCAGATTGTTCTCTAGGCCAGTGAAACTGGTGGACACTGTCACCATGATTGTTACACGTCCAAAGTGTCGCAAAAGTTAACATCCCATTGTTAGCAGTCACATGTCTGCAAAAACTCAATAAAAACATAAATAATTTCAGACATCTGTGGTTAAATTACAGGAAGGAAATTTAATTTGAAATAAATATGTTGCTGCCATAAAAGGCGCACTTCTGCTTTTAATATCTGCATTAAATTCTACCACTGGCAGACTCCTAATAGAAATATGATATTTTAATCTAATGTGGATTTTTTTTTTTTGGGGGGGGGTTTGCCACTTCAAAGGAAAACTGAAGGGAAAATTCAGGCGTACAAAAGGTTAATTACAGCAGATGAGACTATTAATCAGGAGTGTGAAATTAAAACCTTCTGCAGAGTCAATTCCACGGTACCTTTGGTTCTGTCATGTTGATGCCCACAAGAAAGAGAAGCTCGCCGATGAACAGATTGAGGCACAGGTTTTTGTGAATGGTGTTGCGGTCACTCTGCAGACCTCTGAAGAAGCAGAAGGTGAAGAGGCTGATGGCCAGGCAGACCAGAGACACAGCAATGCCCATCCTGGTGATGACCATAAGGAGAACCTCGTGCACGCTCCCGTCCCTCTGCAGAGAAATAGAGAAAGCACGGACTGACTTTAAACTTTGCACTGCTCATTATAATGGGCAGCATTTGAGCATGTAATGAGTGAAGCTGTGCTGGCCTAATGGGAGCACACATGCATGCTGTATGTTGTCACTGAATCGAAATCTCTGGAGTGTTTAATCCTCGCTTATTACCGGGAAAGTCACATCACCTTGCTGATATTAATGATTAGAGCCACCAAAACATGTTTTGGTATTCATATGACAACTTGACTGATTAAAATGACGCAACTATCCTTTAATCTCATTAGAGCTGATGAAGTTTCACTAGAACGTGTTGCAGAACATGACATCAACAGAAAAATGCCACAAAAAGAGCTGTGAACATGTGGCATCCGCGTTCTCGCTTTGCGGTTGAATCCCGCTGCGTTTCAGGAGGTCCAAAACTGAGTGTATTTCAAGATGGCCACCTGGCAAAAGTGAAAATAGCAGACACGACCATAAAAAAAAAATATCACTCAAGGACATGGTGGCCTCAAAGGGAGCCAATTCCTCCTGTGATATTTGTAATTTTATTGAGGGCAGGAGTTACAGTTGAGGTGATGTGTAGGGAATTGGTGGGGTTAAGCCTAGCCTCAGGGCTCTGGTTTCAAGCTGTGGTTAAGGTTGAGGTTAAGACAGATGACAGGCACAGAGTTCATGAGTTGGGACGTATTATTAGACAAACCACAAACTTATCCTCTACATTTATTACTGGCTAGGTCCTCACTGCACATGCTATTTATCATGTAATTGGATTGTAATTGCATTTCGCGACCAAATGGGCCCAACACCACTTCAAGAGGGGTGGAGACACAAGTTAAAGCTGAAGTTATGTCGTTTCCCATGATTCTCTGAGACATATGCACAGAGGAAAATTAGACATGGATCACAGGTAGAACATAATTACTTCTGATAATGGTATGGCACTTCCTGACACAAACTCGCACTTTTAAAGTGACAGCCCCACTGCCTTTTCTCTACTTCTCCCTTACCTTCTCCTCCAGCTATAATCTAATTATCTCCACTGAAATGCCATTCTTGTTCTTGCCGCGTGTGCACAAATCTTTAAGTGAGACAGAAGAACGAGTAATTGAGACAGAAAAATAGCTCGAGCGACTCACAAGGCGAGGGCCACTTACCACATTTCCCCGATGAGCCATGAGGATGGCAAAGTTGGTCAAGTGACTGCACGAGCAAGTGGTGTGGCTCTTATTGGTTTCCAGCAGTTTACAACCCTGAGTGGACCAGTATCCCATCATGCTCCTCTCTGAGTAATTCCAGAAGGAACAGTTGGGATTGTAATAATGCTCTTTCTGTAAAACACAAAAGCAGAGAGGAAAAAAAAAAAAAGAAACATTTGTGAATATGCGCTGTTAAAGCACAGCAGTCATGTGTTTGTCATTTTTTTCGATTAAAAAAAAATATAATCAATTATTTGTGAAGGAGAAAGATTAAAATGGTGCTAATCATCACTAACGGTACACAGTTTCTCCTTTACTGTAAAAGGTATTGCAGTCTATCCTGTTTTTTGACAGCCTGGCTCTATAGTGTGGTCAGGGTAAATCTCAGAGGGAGGCTTACATCCAGGTGCTCCAGTGTGAAGATCACGGGGTCTGCCACAAACACACGGCTCGACTCCTTTGTAATAGAGGCTGACAGGATGTGGGAGTTGACAGTGAGAGAGAGGTTGCGTTTGTTCAGGTCTCCCATTCCCCGCAATGTGGCATTTTCTGTGCTGAGGAACTGACCCAGGTGCTTGTAGAGTACAAATACCAGCTTGGCTACACCTATGGCAAACAATAAGAAGTACAGCATTAGACATACAGCAAATTAACAGTTATCTATTTAGCAAAGAGAACCATACAGTAATATTTCACTCCCCAAAAATAACATGGCTCACTGCATTATATACAAAATATAGAGATTGTTAAAACTGGTGCCTCTGCCAATGAACACACAGGATGTCAAGCCAGTTAGACAGATGAGGTGTACAACTCATCTGCCTGACTGTTGTAAAGCGCACTATGCTTTACTCATTACAGTGATAATTAAGATTAATTTAAATAATATGAAACATCTGATCCATTTCCCTCATGTTTTTAAAACTATTTTTAACGGTAACCTTAAGACTCTTCATTTCAAAATGATGTGCTTTCACTGCGTTGCTCCAGCAACATCATAATTAATGTCCATTGTTGCCACTAACCGACCATGTCACTGGGAAAAGATAAGAGATTAAAAGCCAGGTGCACATGGGAGACGTTTGCCTTTGGGGCTTTTTAACCAAAACCATGATCTTTATCTAGACCAGGTAGTTTGGTTGCTTCACTGCAATACTGCAAATGAAAACCTCGACATTAATGCAAAAATCAAACAAAGACTAAAAATAACGAGAAGTGAGTTATCGTTACGCATAGAACAAGAGCCCCAGTGTCCCAGATGAAAGTCTTCTATTTAGTATTCCACCTCACTGGAAACTTCTGAAACATTTTCTGTTTTCTGCAAAAGTGATTGTTATACCTTTTTTTTTTCTTTCCCCGAAATATCAAAATCTTTAGATTAGATCACTAATCTTAGATCTGCATGTGTGTTTGTTTATTTGTTCACAAACTCCTCCCACGTTCATCAGGAACATCTTAGGCCCCTGCAGGTTTTTATCAATCACTGTAGAAAACAGTCTTTTACATAGTCATTGGTTCTTATCTATATCAGATATTATGATGTTATCAAGATTCCTAGCAACCACCATGAGCAACAGATTTTTTTAAAGCCTTTATGCACCTTTAAAACCTTATGAAAGCATCCTATAGTTTTGATTTCAGGACTGTAACATCTCATTTATGTCCACAAAAAATGAATTGTACATGAATAGCAAATAGCTAAAATGACCAATGTTTCAGCTTTTAGCATTTATTGTGATAGGACAGCAGAAGTAAGACAGAGAAACTAGCAGAAAGACACACAGTAAATTCCCTCAGGGTAGATTTGAACCCAGGCCTCTGCATTAGCCTTATAGCACAGGAGTCAACCGCTCAACCCAGTAAGCTAAACCAGCAGTCCTAGATGACCCATATAATTACAAAAAAACCCCAGAAACTTCTCAGTACACAAACAAGTCAAGCAATACTTCAGCACAGACATGCACAAACACATGAAACCTAAACAACGGTTGTTTTTGTTGACCCATATCCAAGGAGCATTGCCTTTTAGCATCGTTAATTCGTTCCAGGATTTATGCTAAGCTAAGCTAATAACCTCCTGATTATATTACCCCATACAGTGCAGTGTATGAGACTCACATTGTAACTCCCGGCAAAAAATAAATAAATCAATGAGCATATTTCACAAATGTCTTACTAATCCGATTCAGTATGCCTTAGCACGTAAAATCACTTTAAGGCATTATCCCAACTTAATTACCCAAATGAAAACAACTATGTGAATTAGGATATGGTTATGAACTACCATCGAACCAGCTGATCAGCTAGGTGTTTCTGCTGCCGCGACGTTTTCTCACCGTTTTTGCTGTTGACTTTCACTGTGTTGGAAGACAGCTGAAGAGTCATTCCGCCCTTGCTTGTCTGTGGAAATCTGAAGTCTTGCACCTGCCCGTCGGTGCTTAGCACACACACCTCCAACACTGAGAGATGGCAGAGGTAAAAGGGAAAGCGACAGAGAATTGAGAGAGAGGGAGATGTATTACTCATAGGCAACATTTCAGAAGCATTACATGGTGTTTAATAGAACTCTATCGCTCAGGCCCAGTGGGGTATGTGTAAAGACTCGAGGTTCATTGTACCAGTAACAGAATCCAGTCTTATTGGCAAAACCCCGTCGAGTGTCATTTACTTAAAAAAACCATGTCACTAAGCTGTTGGCTGGCATTGTGAAAGCCTTGGAGGCAGGAGCGAAAGAAAAAATAACAACAAGGGCAACGATAGAAGATGAGTAAATTCAAGCACGCAGCCTACTGCAGCATGAATGTCAAATATTCATAGGATCAAAAATATCATTGAGCTTTTACTTTACTTTTTCTTTCCCCTGTGGGTTCAGATAACTCTGGGCCTCGACGAGCAAATCTCTGAAAATCCTCCAAATTCCTGCAGCCCCTCTCTCTGGTATGCCAGCTGCCGGGTGGTGCTCCCTTTGATGTGTGAAATTATTAAAGGGTCAGGAGGACACACGTATCAGCACACTCCCTCCCATCAGAAACGGCCTCACTTCCTCAGATAGATGGCTTCTGACAGACGGAGATGAGGAATTGTTCTCTAGCTGCCCCCCACCCACCACCACTCGCCATCTACCTTTTAGCTCCCTTTCTCCCTTTTTCCCTCGCCCTGCCCTTGATACTCGCCTGGAGATGCCATTTGAGCTTCGAGGAAACTGCTAATTAGAATCAACAATCATTTTCAGCTTTTTTTCGACTCTTTTAAGAGAGGTCAGGTAAGCTGTTCTCTGAGGTTTCTTCATATTTAGTTATGTTTCTTCACTGGAGTATTATCTATATTGTGCAGATAAGCAAGCACTTGACAAGCTCATAAAAACTGCCTGAATGCGGTGATTAAATGGCTAATGTGAAACATATTACACAATGTGTTAATCAATGCTTTTGGTAAAGACAGAGCAAATAGTCCTTATCAGTTTGGCTAACTACTTATTAATGGGAAAAGCTTAGAGGGAACAGACAGAGTGCCATGTGAGTGGAGCAGTGCCATTCAATTGGTTTCTTTGTTTCCCCCCACAAGGTCTGGACAGTTCATCTGGCAGCACCCATTCAATGAGGTGACTTTACAATGCAAGAAAAAGATTAAAAATCAATGAGGTATGAGACAAAAGGGGTAAGTGGAGGACCATAACCATAGAAACAAAGAGATACGAGTAGAAATATGACAGTTCACTGCACAAAGCTGACTTATATGAATGAGATCATGTTGATAATAAAGTGCCTGCCTTTGACGGCAAATTAGCTTTTTTCCCCCCTTTTTTTGAGTCAAATCTTTTCTTATGACGTCAGTGAAATGAGATGAGATGTGGCCATTTTCAAAATGATGCTCTTCTTAAAGAATAGCTGCCCGAATGTGAGACAATTTTTACCACTGTGTTTAAAACAATCTCCCTGAGACTGAAAAAAAAAAAGGAAAAGAAAAGCCATCAACATCACAGACTGTGAATGATGGATGTGCACATGTGGTTTTCTCAGTTACTGGAGAGGAACTTACGGATATTCTCTGCGGGAACTTTCACGATGGCGGGCTCAATCAGGTTTTCCGCGAGGACAAACGCCCCTTCCTCCAGGGTATCCAGCAGCATCGTGGCAGCGTGCGTTTGTTCCGTGGTATTCATGTCTTTCCAGGATTTTAGAGCTTCCGGCCTCAAGAGGTTGTCAACAGTGTCCACAATTGCCTGTATCCATGAAGACAAGACAAATTTGTCAGCTTGCAGTCCCTCCACCCCAAAATCATAACTTGAGTTTAATGACAAAGAGCTGGGACTGGAAAACAAATAATAATAATTTTAAAAAAGACTTGCAACAGTAACAGCAGTAAAGACCACAAAAGCATAATCATTCCAGCTGAAAACATGAAGGTCAGAGAATGCCATGGGTAGCTAAAATAATAATGACGATGGAATATTTAGTGTGTATTATTTAATATTCTGTTTAAAAAGAATAAAGCTAATCTGGGGAAGTCTCTCGTGGGCCAGTGTCTTTATTGAATGATAATGCAAACATCCTTGAGGGTAAAAAGAAATACAAACCAAATGTTCTGGGGTTTTGTTCCCCCTTCATTGAATGCTGCATTTGCACTTCCTGCTTTAAGCAGCTATTTTTCAAAAAACAAAACAAAAAAAAAAGCAATCGTATCCATGGACAATACTCTTATTTCCATAACAGGATCTGACCATAATGACTTGGATACAATTTTCCTTGAGGAAAGAGGGCATTATCATGAAATCCGTGTTCGGCATAGTAGTGTAAGTCAAAACAGCAGAGAGAGAGGAGGGGGGGTGGTGGGATTTCTGCTTGTTTTAAATGGCAATCCTTTCATTTCCTGCTTTCTGATAAGCAGTATGCAAGCAAAACATTCCACAAAACCTACACAAGTATCATATGTTGATAAAACAAGAGTTTCCTTTGACCCCGGCAGGGTGAGTTCATGACTCCTGGCTGGCACAATTAAGAAACAACATCATTAACTTTCTTAACCCCCCTCGAAAAAAAACACAGACATTTGTACACAGATCTAGAGGAGCCCTGGGTGTGATAAATCAGAGTGACAATTTAACCATAGGTGCCATTACCCACAGCAAGACCCACCACAATAACGGTAATTAACCAAAACAAGCCCTTGCTCACTGTACCAATTAGTCACAGCTGTGATTATCCAAAACACTAATTGACCAAGGACAGGATTATCCATTTGCTTGGAATAACAAGAAAGGGAATCAACCAAAGTCTGCACCAATATATGATTAACCGCAACATTTTAACCACCGAGCTGATGTTAACCGCAGCAGTGATGGCTGTATCCAGACACAGTGCTCAGCATGTCTTTATATCTTGGGTCCAAGCACAAAAAATCAATCTTTGTGGCCCTAACCTTGCAGGCAACTGTGA